>VZTQ01013346.1:327980-468000 GCA_013400755.1 Pelecanoides urinatrix | reverse complement strand
GCTGAGGCGGGCGCTGAGGCGGGCGCTGAGGCGGCGGCTGAGGCGGGCGCTGAGGCGGGCGCTGAGGCGGGCTTTGCGCAGCCGGGGAGGGGGCCGGGCGCCCGCAGCGAACACGGTAATTGTTGTGCCGGTGGTGAATTCTACCCCTTCAGAGGAATGCCCCTGTTGCGGTGTGACTGGGCGCGCCGGTGAGGGGCTGGGGGCCTGCGGCTCGTCCCTCAGGAGAACGGTGGCCCGGCGCGGGCGCAGACAGAGCCCTGCGCTGCCTCAGGGACCCCTTCGTGTGAGCTCCTGTAGGGCTGCAGCGGGTGGTGCCTCAGTAGCCACCGTCAGTAGTCATCGCTGCATTGCTGCCCTTAGCAAGACCGTCATCCATACTTAGCCGTTTGTGCTTTTTTTCTGACAACATAGTTTGCATTTAAATGTACGTGTTTATCTTTTGGGAGAAGTTAGCTGCTTATATGGTCTCAAAAGCCTAAACTTTGCTTGTGTTTTGTTAGCATTGTCATCATCTTTATTATTCTTAGGCCGTTGGGCTGGTAATTTGCCGTCATTGCAGAGCTTGACATTGCCAAAGAGCCTTGTGGCTGGGAGGTAGAGCGATATGCCAGCAAAGGGGCCTGTGCGGTGGCGGTCAGATGATAATGTGGGATGTGTTTTGGGGTTGCTTTTTTACAGGAAATGCCTGAGTCAGTAGCAGTTACTGACCAAAGAGTGAACCATGAGCAGGCAGATACATGGGGACCACAAGTGTGGAGAATTTTTTCAATTAGGAACTTGTAAAGCATGTGCTTGCCCTGTATTTCTCCTGGCTAAATGATAGCAGCTACATTCTACTAAATAATGAGATGAAGGCTAATAATACATTGGACTTAGGTACTGTTTGAAGCTGAATCGTAATGCCTTGTGTGGCTGTACAAGGTAATTACAAGGTAATTACCAAGAAATAAAGGAGCACAGGTTTTTTGATCCATTTGATAGCTTACAGATGACCCGGCTGTCCCGGAATTGTTATTTGATCAGCTGTATTCAGCACTGTAGAGGATTTCAGACTGAAAGCCATGGAGTGAGCTTATGAAAGGGCCTATCCTGTTGGTGACAGAGGGTACATCAATTTGAGCAGATTTGTGGAAATAATTATTTCCACTGAAATACAAAAGAGAGGGCTATTTTGGATTCCTCCAAGGTTCAAAATGAGTGTGTTGCATAGTCCCCAGAGACACTGGTGTTGGTATAAACACTATTGCAAGGAGTAAAACTGGCTCTGTGTCCTCAGAGTGCTTGTCCTGCCTCTCTTATGTTTCTGACTTCTCTGTCATGTGAGCAAGGGTAGAATAGTTATCATGTGGTAATGCAATAACCACTCATTGCAGATTTCAGTTCTTAGTATTAATAGTTCAGAAATTTAAGATAGAAGCTAGGTGTTTTCTGGAGGTGATGGTAGCAGCAGGCTTTGGCTACTTCAAATTTACAACATGCAACCTCATTCAGCTTTTTACTTAAAAAAAATCAAAAGTCTTACTGCATTCTATTATTTAGTGAAGTGCACAATACAGTTTATGAAAATGGCATCTAATAAGGATATTAATTGGTGGTTTAATTGATGTCAGGAACAATATAGTAGCAATATAAATGAAAACAAAAATACCCAAAATATGGAGTGGACTAGCAGCAGTAAATCAAAAGCCTGCCCCTTGTCCAGGTGTTATGTTCACAACATATTCTGAGAATATCAGAGTAGCCCAGAGTTCTGCAGCAAATGTGCTTGTGGCATCCTTTGAATATTGGTATTTTAAAGAAAGTAGAGAACATGGCAGAATATGTCATTTAGAATGTGGCAGCTGGAGGGGAGGGGGCTGGTTATCAGCTGAAAGGATAAGTAGACTGTTAACAGAGTGAAAAATGTTCTGAAGCTACTCCTGGCTGTGTCAGCCCTAAGGGTAACAGAATTGCAGTCTTACTCTGTCTTGTCTTTTTTTTATAAGACAATGAGATTAACATCACCCATTTTCTCAATAGTAGAATAACCTTTCCTTTCTTTTCCTCATCAAGTATCAGAATATTTAGTCTTTTTGTGGTTTGCTGTAACGGTGCATTGAATGGTTTGGTGGAGAAGTTTAGTGGAGTGTCTAAATTATCTAGAGAACTAAGGATGGTGAAAGCATCCTAGAGGACCTTTTCCTAAAGAGTAGCAGTATTTGGAGTTAAGCAAATATAGATCAAAAGCAGTGCTTCATGAATAAAAGTAATTTATTTCTCCAGTTGCTGAGAGAATAATTCTGAAGTTTTTCATTTTTTCTTTGTTTAGGATTGATAAAATGCATATTAATCCATAAGAACTTTTCTAAAAGTAATGAAAGAAGAAACCTGTCCATTTAGTGGAAAAAATTCTAGCAGAAAAAATGAAAAAGGAGCAACTTTCCATTGTTTGCTTGCAAGCTGCCTTTTCACAGTGTCTAAGAGGCGTCTTGAAGCACAAAATAAGTTATAAGTCAAATCCAAAGGAGATTAACAAATAAAGAGAGAATGTTTTGTACTAACCTATCTGCTGTTTTTCATAGATTTCATGCCATAACATCTTTATTGCAAAGGAATGGCTGTGAAGGACTAATTCTTTTTGTTTGGTTCATTGGTTTTCCTTTAATTATGTATACGCGGTATTTTTATTTGTATGCGGCTGTCGATGCACACATGCCTTTTCTTATACGAACTTTGAACGGTGGCTCATTTGTAAGGTGGAAGTGTAGATTAAAAGCCATGCTGTGCTGAACTTCCGTGGAAAAAAGAGGGTCTCTGAGATGATCCATTCCATTAAAGAGCACCCAGAGGCTTAGTTATCAGAGAGGAAGCAGGAATGGGATGGAGATAGAGGTGACAGAAGTCAAGCAGCTATGTACTACCACCTATTTGTCAAATGCCTTGCCACCTAGCCCCAGATCTGGAGCACCCCCAGATGGCACAGGCAACTTGCTCTAGGAAAAATATGCCTCGCTTTCCCTCGACAGTGAGACAGGCTTCAGCCATGGTGCTAGGAAGGTGGCATGACTTGCATGGAAGTTCTGGAAGTATTNCCAGCCGAAACCAGGACACTGTCCATCCAAAGTCCTCTCTCCAAGCCTTGATACCATTTCACAAAGGTATGTGCCTGCCAAAATGTCCCTGTCGTGATAACTGTGGTCACAGAGTAACTTAACCCGAGTACTGGCTTGGCACTGGCTGAAACTGTTCTGTTTCAGAACCAAGGTGTAAAGCTGTAACTAAATGCGCTGATGGGTGAAGAAAACTTACCCATGGTACTTGAGAAAGATGGACTAATTTGTTTCACAGTAACAGAACAGATTCTGAGAGTGGTCTGAAGTTACTGCGCCGCACCGAGCTTTGCACTTGGTGTTAGAAATTTTGAGTGATACCGTGTGAAGTCTTATGTGATCTCTTCTAATGTGGACGCTTGGCTAGAGCATGGCTGAGAAGCTGATGACCTCTGTGCTCTACAGTGTAAATGCTCTTGCAGAACGGAGTGTGCCAACTTGCACTCAGAAGAGCTCTCATATGAGTTGCCTCTTCAAGGTTCACTTCTAGTGTGATAGTTATCTGGATGTGTTTGGAGACCAGGTATTTCAGTAGTCTTCACAGCTGTTGCTGAGTTCATAGAGCCACAATACCTTTGAAAAAATATGGACCTCATTGCTTTCTCCAGAGGCTCATAATTAATGTCATCGATACTTGACCAAAGATATGGTGAGTATCTCCTCCTAGGTATCTTAATGTGAAAATTAAAAGTACAGAAAAGAACTGAGAGAAAAAAATATTAATTATTTCAGTAGATTAAAGTAATTAGACTTTTTTGGTATTTATATGCTTGCCTTCTATATCTTTACCTCACATGCACAAATCTAAGCATCCTGTCCAACGACACTTGGAATTATTGTTCAGAATATCAAACAAATTATTTCTTAACTAAATATAGATAGTAGGGCATAGCAGTGGTGTGGGGGAGTTATGTATAAGATAGCATTCTGCCGAAATACTGCACGTCTGCATTGTGTGTTGACCACATTAGATTGTTGATAGATGAGGAGGCCTTTATCAGGAGAGACAAACTCTTTGAAGAACAGATCCTAAAGTATGTGTTTCCTCAGTAGGATGGAAAAATGTCAAGACTGGTACAGCCAGTAATCAGGTTATACCATGCCGAAGGGTGTGATTCTGTTCGTTGTCATATTCTGTTAAAACAACGAGCCATTGATACTGCAAGCCTAATAAACAGGCTAAACACTAAAGGCCATGTTTACTGTGAGTGTTGAGTACAGTTACAATCAAGAAGATTATTAAGGCTACAAGGTATTCAAAATGAGAGGAAAGAAATGGGTAAATTCAGGATGACAGATTAAAAATACTCATAAGTAATGGCTAGATCACTGGAAAACAATTGGCCACAACTTAACAAAACAGTAAGTAATACCACCTTGCCTGGCATAGTGGCAAATCAGGTCACGTTTTTCTGTTCATTCTTGCTACTTGCACCCTAGATCGGAGTTTCTTTTTGCCATCCAAATGACGTGAGCAAATAGTCTGCAAGAGAAGTAAGTTCTGTTTCAGTGTCACAGATTAGCTGGCTGGCTCCATGTCCCTGGACAGTGAGATAATTTGAACAAAGTCCATGACTTAAATGTCTCTTTTTGGTCTTTTCTTAATCCTGAAAGTACAAGGCTTGCATAACATGAGTTACTGTATAGAAAATGGGGAGAAAAAACACCCTGACTCTGGACCGTCAGAACACAGTGAGAGTTGTCCTGCTCCAAACCACCCTTGTTAGGTCACATCAAATAGTAGGTCTGGGAAAGAAAAATAATTTTTTTTCCTAATGGTTTATATTAGTTTTTCTACTTTAAAATATGAAAGCGCAAAGCTTCTGTGTGAATCTGAAAATGGGAAAATAAATCTCTATTGATTGTCTCAGTGAGGACTTGTCCTGCCTTCACTTGAGCCTGTGGCAAAGCTTCTAGTGACTTTAACAGTGAGATCAAGACCTAGGACATCTTTCTGCCCTGAGAAATCGGGCCATTTAGTTAGGTGCTTGTGCGTGGTATTTAGTTGCATGAAGCACAGTTGCAGATGCCTGAGCATACATAAAATTGAGCACGTGTAATAAAAACAAATACCTGCTCTACATTCAGTTTAAAAGGCTTCATCATGCCTCTGCCGGGTGTTCCACAGTGACACCTGCTCACTTGCAGCCACTGGCTGCGGCCCCTGCTGAACAGCAGAGAGAGAGCTGGTCCCGTACCTTTGTTACCTGGAGAGGTGGCATGACAACATCCTTTCTTAGTTACACTTGGCTAAGAGATAGCTTACACAATGGAAGCAGTATTCTTTTTTCCCCTTTAGCTGAAAGTCTTCCCCTTTATCTCAGAGTGTTATTTCCTTTACTGCTTAGTCATTTTCACTTGCCATTTACTTTTCTCATGTTTTTAGTTTACCTGCTCTCTGACCCTGTTTTCACTTTATTTTCCTATTGGCTTTGTCCTTTTTTACTCTTCTCTGTTTCACTGAAGCTATTAGTGTAAGGCAGATCAAATAATTTCAGGGTTAAAGTAGACCCTTGAACTCACAGTGTTTAATGGATTTGTAATTAGGCCATGTATCCCTGTGAGAATGGGCAGTCTGGGAATTTGCCAAGATTTATAGGGGGATTTAGTAGCCTACTAAGAATTTCCAGACCTATTAAATTCCTTCAGAAGTTTTAAAGACCCTACCTATTTAGGCAGGGAAAGATTTTGAACTAGGGCGTCTCTAAGTACACATAAAACTGAGAGATGAGAAGTAGAAAAATGCTTATTTTGCAGAGAATAAGGAAAAGTTTCAAAGATTTTATAATTTAAAGTGCAGAAATAGATTTTCAAAATTATCTTGGTAACACATGGCTGGTTTAAACCATATGATGTGTGTTTTCTCTGCAAATTTTTATTTGCATATTTGATAAGATATGAATATTAAAATACACATTAACCAGGCAGTGTGTATGCATCATGCTGTAGGTATATATGACTACTGCTACTTTCTGATCTTAGAACACATAATTGTGTTTAAAAAAAAATCCTGAAGTATTTGCTTTCCTCTATCCTACCTCTTTGCCATTTATAAGGTTCTGCGGCATTACATCTTTCTGTATCTTTTGGGGAGATCAGACAGTGTCTGTTAAATGCCAGGTTATTTTATTATGAAGTCCTAGTTTATTCTTACTCATAACTGAGGACGAGTATGAACTTCTGTTGTTGTTTACTTTCCAGAGAGGAAGGACAAAACACATATAAACTAAAAATACTTTCCTCCCCCTACTCCACATCTCAGTGCTTTGAATTGAGCTTTTATCTTGGACAGGGTGGAGGGTAAGGGAAAGGAAAGGCAGAAAACAAATGGTCAGTTTTCTCATAGTAGCACAACACTGCTGTTTTTTCTTCCAGGTTAAAGAGACACAAAACATAATTAGCCACCTTCTCTTTGTTCAATGACTACCCTGCAAAAAGACCACACAGCAATGAAAATGAGTCCATTTACCTGTACAGCAAAGTGAGTATAGAACTTTCTTTAAATTGGACCTGTTCAGATCTATTTTTGGCTTAACAGTGGGTTTGACTTGTGAAATTTGGCTCTCGGCTCAAATTCACGTTTTCTTTTAACTGTAACGTGTATCGGCATCCCTCAGACTAGTTTGGGTCCATACCCCTATCTCCTGACCGCAGCGATCTGAATGTGCTTGTTGATGTTCAACCAGTTCATTCCTAGGGAATGTTCAGGTCCTGCAGCTATGGTGAGTTTAAGTAAGTCTTGTTTAAATACAAGAATATAAATTCAGCTGTTTCTGTAACCACTGCAGCTACTATCTGTGACTTAACTGATGGCATCCTCAGTACTAAAAACACGTGTTTGTAAAAATGCTGACTGTTGTGAATAGTGGGATAAACAGAAAAATACTACAGTCTGCCTTGTGCCTAACAGCTTGTTTTTTATCTATATGGAGAGGTGCAGTGAACTTTTCTTCTCTTATTTACACAACCTCAGAGTAGCTCTGTCACCTGTGGATAAAGTAATTCCATTGTGGTCTTTGGCATGACATTGGATTTATACCACTGATCATCCAACTTAATAGCATAGAGTTTGGCCTTCTTTAAATGATAGCAGCAGCAGGAATTGATAGTTCATTGTATCACACTGCCAGTTCTTAAAATGTAATCAAAACTATCAATCTGAAGAGTTTCTGGAAAACAAATTTGCGGTTTAAACATCAAGCACAAACTGTCCCTTCCTCTTTCTTCGCTGAATTAGCTTTTGAAAGGCCAAGAGCTGCTGCAGAGATAACAAGGACTGAAGAATTTACAGCAGGTGGTACCAACTGTGCAAGTACAACTCCCAGCCAAAATAATCTGACACCCAGCTGTGGAGAAGCCTGGGGAATCAGAGAGTGACTCAGGCGGAAGTGAGAAGAGAGAATCTGGCTGAAGCACCAAGCCCAGTCCAGAAGTGTGTTATTATTCTCTCTCATTCAGTGAGATAACCCCAGGGAGTGCCATGTTAAAATTAAAAAAGACTTCTGGTTTGTTGACCAGTTAAATATATTCCCTTCCTATCCAAAAAGAAACAGCCAACAGCAAATATGAAGTGCTATATCTGAAGATGAAGGATGCCTGGTATAGCGTGAGTGAGAGAAACTAGTCAGTTGATAATGGAAGCGTGGCTCTCAGTGCTGCACCATGACAAGGCCCTAGTAACTCCAGTGAGACTTGTAACTGTATTGAAGGAGTTCAGGGGAAGTCTTGAGTCCAGTGCTGCCACAGCCCCTGCTTTGCAGTGCGAGGTTGGTAACTGGAGCACACACGCAGGAGCACACACACAGACAGAAAGCTGTGCATCATTTTGGGAGCTGCCACAGGCTTATGGGGCAGACGTGGAGAAATAGCTTAGCTGTTGTAGGTCTCTCTTCACTGGTGGTAACGATGATGGTAGACACTGTCTCTGCATTTGCCCAACAGAATCCTGTGGATGGAGAAAACAACGTTAGTGAGAGCAAATTCTGACAGTTATTTTTATAGGGGATAATAGTACTTGCCTACTTTGGGTGCATGGCAATTCTTGCTTCCTTCTCACCATGTGTGAAGGTCTAGAAAATACACTTGTTTAAGTTTATGTGAAAATTGTGACATCCGTTCTTCATTTCTGAGGACTGGAAGCTGTTTTATTTATTTTGTGAAAATTCTTATGAAATACAGTAATGCGTTGATGTAATTTCTGCATGTTTTTATAGGCCTTTAAGTTTTTCTTGTTTTAGAATATTGTTATAATTGCAATTAGACCTTCACTCCAGCAAGACTTCCTCTGAAAAATACTCAGAAATGCTCAGAACTAATATAATTGTTTTCCTTGTTTTCATACTTCGAAGAGGTATTTCTGTCATAGTTGTTCTTGATTTATGTGAGCAAATGGTGCAAAGTAATGGTTACAAAATAATGCAAGTCCTCAAGAGGTGCTTAGCTAGCTTGTTTTGCTTTGTTTTGCCTTATTCTCTGTATATGCTTTTATAGCATTCTGAATCCTTTTGAAACTGAGGGAGTTTCAAAAACAGTTTTCTCTAGGTAGTCTTCCCTCCTTTTATTTGATACAGGGATGGTGTATCTCTCCAGCAGTCTGTTCTTTCTGTGGATGATCCCAACCAAGCACAAACATTGAAAGGCTCTCCTAGTAGAAATCCACATTCGCCCTTTGGGAAGGTCCTATACAACCTCTCCCATTCAGCAAAGGAAGGATAGCTCATTTGTGAATTTGCTCCCAATGGAACTTAAAGCAAAAAAACAAAAATGAATTTGCAGCATCTCTATCATAGAATCACAGAATGGTTTGGGTTGGAAGGGACCTTAAAGATCAGCCACAGGCAGGGATATCTTCCGCTAGATCAGGAATAATAATAATGATAATAGTAACAACGATTAGTCTTCTGTATCAGGCTCTAATAAAATAAGAATGCACCCAAAGCTCACTTGTTTGAGCTGAGATACACAGAAAGCTTAGAAAGCAACGAAAAGAGGGGAAATATAGGTATGTGGACAAGTAGTATTCCTCTATTGTTGATAAGGCTCAGCAACAGGTGTAATTCAGTGTTGTTATTCCTCTTCTTTGAGCTGTGTTTGTCCCATGCACAATGGCTGCTGAGACTTAAAAGATTTAGAAGTTCTGAAGTTTTAAAAGTTTTCCTTGCTGGAGTATTTGCTACATTTAAAGAATTCAGTTGCTGGTGTAAGAACAACAGCTTGATTAAATAAAGAAACACCTGAGGAGATGACACCACTGGCTTTCTGTGAATAGGTTTTGCTAAAAGAAAATTAGTAAGTATGTTTATTGCAAAATTCACATAGAAAATGTCAGTCATAATACATGCTTTAGTTACAAGTGTAATTGTACTATTCGTTTTGTTAAGCTGTGACCTGCTTTGTTTGTATGTATCTGCTTTAATGGAAAACTGCATTAATACCCTGCTGTGAAATTGTGACTTCCCTTGGGCTAATCAGATAATCTCTCAGGAATAACTTAAAAATACTGTGTTAAAAAGAGCTCCTGGCACATTTCCCTTTTAAATACTAATAGCCTTCCTGAATGATAGCCAAAATAAGATGCAAGATGGAAGCAAATGGAAGCTTGTACATTTTTTGAGAGACAGTCATTGTTATCCTTTGTTTTGAAATGCTGATATTTTACTCTTTCCAGAAGAAGCCTTTCTCCATTCTAGCTCTTGTGAAATTCTGCAAGGGCACTGTTTAATAAATACAGGACACAGAAAGACAAGCTAAATTGCCAAACATCTAAATAAGTGGTAGGTGGGTAGAAGTATCCTTGAAGTTACTGGAAGCTGAGTGCCCAGGAGTACTGAAAACAAAATTTCTAAGTTTGAATATGTTGGTCACAGTGGGTTTCAATGTATTTCCTTCATAGTCAGCATGGCACACATCTGAAAACCTGTCTGATTCTATCTCTGCATGTGAGCATTTCTGCAGTACTGCTGCGTTTTTCCAAGTTATTCTCACTTGAGCTGTTTGTATTTTTACAGTAAAAAGCAACAGTGCAAGAATATTTGAAATCTTACAGAAGTTTCTAACATAGCATTTATTTCTACCATTTGTTTCTGGGTGCTATTTAGGATTATGCAATTTAACATGCTGGAATTACCCTCTGCCAAAAAAAAATCACTATTTCTGGATTTTGTATTTTCTAAAGAAGAATTTTCTGTGGTTACCTGACAGGGCATGTTCAATGAACATTTTTGTTTTCTAGAGCTGGAGCCATTTATAGTACAAGTCCCACCTGCTTTCCATTAGAACTTGAATTCATAAATCATTTACATGCTTTTGGAAAAAATCTAGTCTACCTTATAAATTCTTTCCTTGCCCTTAATGCACCAGAAAATGGGTTTAATTAGGACCCTGTGAACATACTGGTTCTTTATCCATCAGCTGCCATTCTTGCTAGGGATTTTTATTTAGTTTACTACATTTCCCATGTGACCTGCTGAAATGATATATTATAACTGAATGTGAGTTGACCATGTATGATGGAATAGTGAAATGTCATTGTCTGAATATAAATGGAAGATATTTGAATCTGTCCAAGAGCAATGCCTGTGTTTAAACGGATGCTCTGAAACATGGAGCATTGCCACAATAATATGGCTGTCTGTTAAAGGACATCCTGGTGTGGTAAAATTCTAAGTCACTTAATATTAGAAGAATGAAGACTGGGAAGCAGCCCCAAGCCCATTAATGGCGTATCTTCAAAGCATATCTGGGATAAAGCCCATTAAAGGCGTATCTTCAAAGCATGTCTGGCATAGTTGGATTCAGAATGTGAGAACTTGATCTCAGAATAAAATTCTGATAATTTTTTAAGCAGGAAGAGTGGTTTGGGACAGGAGGTGTGTCATGCAGCTCCCCAGCTTAAGGAAGTCCAAGACTTAAAAGCTGAGTCTTAAGTCAACTAATACAAACTGAGGAGTTAGCTCTTATTTATATGAAGTCCATTGATGAATTAATGAGATAGAATTTTTGTGATTTTTCTGCATGCTCTAGGCATGAGTGTTAAAATACTTAGTGTCTTGAATCTCTCCTTGCAGTATGATGGTGAAGTAGATTTGTTCTGTTACCTGCAAAAAAGCAGTTTGAGAACCCTCACAGAGTGGGACCAGCACACAAACATAATGGTTTTCCTTCTCTCCAGTGTTCTGCACTATTGTTCTGCTGAACATTAAAGAGATGCTGGTGTCTGCAGCTCTCACTGAACTGGACAGAAGGCAGGGTCCTTCCACTTCTGAAAACCAGAGTGGCTTTCTCTGTCCCGTAGTCATGCTTGGTCATTCATCAGAGATCCTACATGCACAGGGTGACTCCCACCTGTCTTTTTTGATTCTGGGCTTTGGGTCTGTTTAATGACTTCCTACTTGATGTTCATTTATGTGCATTTTCCTATGTGCATTTCATTTTGTTCAGGAAACAAGCTGTACTGTTGTTTAAAAAACAAAAAAGCAAGGTTTACATGGGAAAAAAGGGTGAGAAAGCATGACTAGTCTGGCAGGTTACAGCTTTCCTCAGTAAGGTAGAGGGAATCTGGGGAATTGCTTTTCTGTTTCACATATTTTAAAATAAATATGTAAACTCTCATTTCTGTATTGCAGCTTCCAGCAGATAAAGAGAATACTTTTCAAAACCCTTTATTGTTGTTACTAAATAGAGTGAAGTTGTTCATCATAGAGGTGGAACGTTAAGAAACTAGAGAAAGCAAAACAACGGCTGATTTGGAAATCTAACTTGAGTGTTTCCATTCTTTCTCCTTCTAAGGTTATACTTACATATGTTTGAATACCATCCAGTAGGCGATAAGTAACACTTTTGCTTCACTTTTTTGCTACGTGCATAATATGTATCATTTTAACAGTATCGATAAATTGAAATTTTAATAGATAAAATAACTCCAAATCTCGTTCTCTGCAGTACCCACTTAACCATTTGGTACTTTTGATGTACTTAGCAAAGAAAATGGCATACTTTTGGAACTGCTTTTGTAGAAATGCAGGCTGCATCTGGACGCTGCCATGCAGATAAAGCAGCACATGTAGAATGATGATGTCCTGATGTAGCTACAGTAATAACTTCTCAAGGTAATTTACTGCTTAATGTCTCCTACAAATAAGAAATGTAATGGGGGGATGGGCCAGTTCGTTATAGTAAGGGAAGTTTTCTCAGCTGTGCTGTCCTAGTGATGACTGTAGAAGTAATTCCGCTGTGCAGCGCAGCAGCAGGAGGTTTGGGAGAGTTGAGAATGTCAGCTGTGCCTCCTGAGATGAAACAGGTACATCTGAACGTAGTTAAACTAGGGAAAGATGGTGTGCTCACAAGGGGGAGAGTTGAGTTGTTTGATGAGCTGGATCAGGGTATCCTGGAAGATAACATCTGTCCAGTTAAATGTGATTTGCTTTGATCTGAGTTTTTGGGGGAGTTTACAGAGACCACATGGGGGAATAAGTCTAGGAAACTTTCCCTTTAGGTTCTGTCAGTTAAGTAAGACCTTTAAAACAGGAAAACCTAGCAAGGCTGTGTTTCAGCATGGTTTTTTTTATTAATTTCAGTTCTAGCTCAACCACGTTAGGGCAGGTGGGTGGGAGAGTAAACAACTTCAGGGAAACAATACGTCAGGTAGTAATTACACTCAGGATTAGAATGAATAAGAATTTCCTAATAAAAAGATGTTTTGCAAGTAGTTTCATTTAACAGACTGACTGCTTTGTCTCAAGTATTTTGTATCAGTGTATTGATGTATTGGCATCTGTCTCTCACTGATCCATTCCCTGTAAGTGAGTTGTACTATCCAGATTGCAAATAAAAAGCCAGTCATTTTCTCATAGCTATAGGCCCACTTGCCAAGCTGCTTGTATTCTCAGGTGTTATTCTGCTGGAGTTTCAAACACAGTTCCTGGTCTCCTCTCTAAGAGATGAGTGAGTAATTTTTGGAAGATTGAGGAGGAAAATAAGCCCAGTGGAAGGTGAGGTAAGTTGTATCTATAGGAGAGATGCATAAACAGTTGAGAAGCTGTTTAAGATTTTCTGTATATAAAGTTTGAGAGAAAACAAGGTACAATCTTGTGTTGCTCATGATCAAGTTTGACGAATATAAAGAAATGCTTAACTTCATAATCTATCCACATCTCTGCCATTCCTAATGAGCCCACTCTCCTAAATTAAAGGTGCTGTGTATGTAATTTGAATATATCTTATTTTAATAGAATCTTCTCTTTGCTGTTCTTAGATTTAGCAACTGTAATTTAGATTTCATATTTCCATCTGAAGTTAATTGTTATTCCTCATCGTTCAGGAGAAGCTGCCAATGGATGCCTAATCAAGAGAACGCAAGCTAAATTATGCCTCATGTCAGTTAATCTTAATTTTTGTGCCAGTGTTCAGAAGAGATCCATATGATCCCATAAACAAGAACAGCATTATTTCTTTGGGGAAATTATTGTGTATATGAAATGGGATTTTTGGAGTGAAAATTTTTTCTGGCCAAAAGCCACTATACTTTGCTTTTACTCTTACTATTTTAAAATTGTGCACTTTTGGCAACCATTTAAATACATCTTCCCAACACAATAATTTTCTATACACATTTTTCCTCAGAATGACAGTTAGGGATTGGGTATAAAAAGTGTTATTTTAGGACATGGTGAGGGAAAGAAAGAAATACTGAATTATACAGAAGTTAAGCAAAATACTAGTGCATTACAGTGCACACAGAAAACAAATCCAAAGCGTGATAGCCGGTATTGGCACCCATCAAAGAATTCCAGACCCCCTTTATAAATGAGCAGGACTGTGTTTGCTCTGATAACAGGCTTCAAGCCACACAGAAAATGAAAAGCTCTCAGGCGTCCACAGCACTCAGACAAACATCTCCTGAAGAAAAGAAAATGCTTCTGTCTTCCTGTGGTTCTCAGTCACCTTTATTACAGCATATGTGTCAGCTCCAGTATCTGTAGGAACACAAACGAGCAGTCATGAATTCATGTCGGGGGCAGGATGTGTTTAAAAATGTAAGAGTTCCAAATTGTTTTGAAGGATTAAATATAACCCATCTTGACAGGGGAGTAAATAATAACGAGTAAGCCGCAAATAATGAGATCTTCTGGCCATTATTAACCTGAACTGATTTTTACCGGCTCCTCGAAGTGGATTTGAAACTTTTTGATGTCAATCTTAATGAAAGATCAGAGCATTGATCCTTTTCATTGTCACAATGGCTTAATATGCCACGTGTGTGAAAATCTTAATGAACTATTGAGCATCAGAAACCTGAGGAAGTCACAGAGTAAAAACCACAATGGTGCAGATACTATCGACTACTAGTGTGGAACGCAAAGATTTCAGAAAAATCAATGTCAGGCTTCAAAACCAATTTGAAGTCTTAAACCAAACGACATATACTTGATGCTGTTACAGAAAGTAAAAATTTCTTCTGATGCCCTACCATCATTTTTCAGATTACCTCTGAGTGGAGCATGGCAGACAGTTTACCCTTGAGATGACAAGTACAAGTCATTATGGCTCCAGACAGGCCAGATACAGAATTCTTCTCCTTCCCAGAACTCTCATCAGGAGCTTTATTCGTTTTGATATGTAGCTGTATTTTGTTTTTCTGCAAAAAATGTTTATTCTGTTTCCATCTGTCTAATTACACTACATAAAGCTGATGACATCGGGTCTAGGATTGCAGAAAGTTGTTTTGCAGATACTTGAATTCTGTCAAACTAGGGGGAGGTGCCAAGCAATTTGAAACTGTTCTTAGTGCAAGGAATAACTCTTAAAAAACCCAAAAGATAGTGCTGAGGCAGCACTGCAGTTCTCAAATTATTCTTGTGGCTGTGTAATCTCCTAACGTCACAAGGCTGAGAGAGGAGCCAGTGCTAAAGTTTCTGTGGAGCATTTCTACTGGGACAGCTTTTGTCTAAGTGTTCGTTCAGCCACACAAGAACATTTCTAATTTGTTCAGGCTTTCTGAGATTTTATCTAGCTGCTTTTTAAGTTTTTTGTTTTGTTTTGTTTTGGCCAGTGCACATTCTAGAGTAAGGAATATGACCTCATTGCCCCTTGAGTGCCTCATGTTCTTTTGGGCATTGCGGAGTAACTCTTCCACTCCCAGCTGCTACAGTTTTATGGTGTTTATTTTGTTTGTTTGGCATTTATACTGATGATGCCACAGCAGCTTGTTTATAATTGTCCTGCATATTGCACACAGTTCAAGTAAATGGTAAACCCCCTTTTCTCAATATCTGATGGTCAAACTTAATATTACCACTATGACTTTGTCACTTGAAAGCCAGATAAAAAGACACAGGAACTTAATTTTTGAGGTGGATATTCCTGTGGCATTTTGTGGTTCATGGGAGAAAGAGCCAAACCACGATTTTTGGCTACCATACACCCTATGTTCTCCCTACCACAGAGGACAGGATTTAGTTGCAATTACTAATCTTCTCCCACTCTTGTATCAGTGATACTTGGATCAGTGTATTTGTGTCATTAGAAGTAGGTGCCCCAGTCAGCAATCTTAACTGCCCTGCTTAGTTGTTGAGATGAGTTAATGTCCTAATGATTATTCTGCAAATAGTAGTTTCAGACAAACTGTATGACTAAGGAAGCTGGGCAATATGTAGAACAAATGAAAGCTCTTTCCTTTCTGATCAGTTTAGAGGACTGTAGTTCGTAGTGCAGGAAGGAACTGAGTGCTTTGTTGGTAGAAATTGCCAACTCCTTTGAGGAGATTGGACTGTTCACTGCTTTGAAAGACTGTTGGTTTTAAGTCAGTAGCTACTGACAGTTTAGACAGCTGTAAAATCTTCATGCACAGTTGTAAAGTTCACAGAAGATTTTGGATCTGATGGTCTGTGACTGATACGACTTTTGGATGCACATCAGAGATTGTACCAGAGATGAGTCTTGTCCTTCCTGTCAAGATCACGGCTTTCTCACCTCTCGCCTGGAGCGCAGTAAGGCAGGCTGTGTTATCACCCTCCCTTGCTCAGATAATGAGGAGTTGGGAGTTCATTGGCAAAGTGAATGGAAGACTCAATCCCTACTGGTTTCTGAATGGACATGAATGCATTTGTCTCATAAAGCCTTTTCTTAGAGGCTATCGTTCGCTGTCCCAACTCTCCCATACATGATCAGTGAAAGCTCTTAAGGTTGAACACTTTGAAATCTGAAACAGAAATCTCTGCGGACTTCAACATTTACCACTCAGTTTTGTTCAGAATGGTTTGAATTCGTCAGTGCTTGAGACGCAATATAAGGGTGACGTAATAGCATGGACCAGAATTCCAGCTGCATGAGTGTATGACTTTTACTAGCCAGGGGTTTATCTTGGTGAGATTATAAAGTCTGAGCCACACAATTGCAGGCCTCATTTCCACAGCTTGGGGTAGGGGTTCTTTCTCTAGCCAGTACTAAATTACCATGCATCAGGCTCATGTGGTTTAGTGACCAGACTATGTTTAGAGTCTTGGTATGCAGGAGGGCTCAGTGTTAGTCTTATAAGCTATAATCTGTTCAGGTAGTCCTACTTCATCTATGTGTGAGATACTGTGTTTTTAGTTATGCACTCTGTGAGAGGATGGCCTTGGGATGTGAATTGACACCTAGATTAAACAAGCCATTTCAGCAATTCAACTGGAGGGTCTGTTATGAAAGCTGAAGCCCAGTTAGCTCGTGTATAGTTGCTTGAACTGTGATTTTTAGAAGAAAAAAACCAACAACCCAGTTTGCTAGTTAGTAAGCAGTTCTGTCTGGTTGCCAGTTCAGTGTAGTGTTCAGAAAGGGCTGGCTTTGAGCTGGTTTCATCTGTGTGCTTTTGTCTGGTGGCACTGGATACTGTTGTCATCTTCAGAAATAAAGTTCTTCCCTTCTTACCTTTTCTTGATAATTGGTTGTTATCTCACCTCAACAATCTTGCCAAAAGAGCTATTCTTCGCATACCTATTGTCATTTCTTTTTCTAGTAAATCTTGCTTGATTTTCATGCTTGAGTCTTTGTAAATGGCCCACCTGCCCCATTTACTGTATTGCATCAATGTATTAGCCATTTTGTTAATGCTTCCACAAGAAAGACATTAGCACGTTGCACAAAAAACGCTATGAATTAACTTCTACCTAAAGTTACATATCATTAATAGTAATTGTGATTTCTATGTATACATAATACAAGACAATAGCAATACTTTTGTGGCAGGTCGTATGAGGTAATGAATTAAATTTGTCATGCACTTTGGATCAGTGTGCATGCAAAATTAATTATAAACCATTCAGGCAGCTTTTTGAAGATATTGTCTTCCTTTTTTCCCAATATATGTGGATTTTCCTTCCACATTGTGTATTTATTTGAAGCTTCACAGAGGCAATATTAAATGCTGGACCACTTGTACATTTTGGTCATATATCATCTGATCTTTGAGTCAGGAAACATGGTACTTCTAATGATGTTATTTTAAGGTCTTTAATTTCTTTTTATATTTCTCAGTGATCCCTAGAACTCTAAAAATTCAAATATAAAATGGTTTCAGTTGTTCACGGAACTCACTTTTACAAGATATAGGTCTCATGAAGTTGTCATGATCAGTGTTAAGTATAATCAGCTTTAGTATAGAACACCTTTCAATCTTCACACCAGCCAGTTAGTGACAAAATGGATTAAGATCAATCCTTTAGTATTCCATCTATCCTTCCTGTAGGTGCCTGGGCTGTTCAGTTTACTGGGAATGTTAGCAGATTGGCTCATTGGAAGACCGAGAATTATATATGCCTGATGCAAGGGGTAGAGGGTACACTGTGAAAAAGTTTGCAACTGAGAAACTTTCCCACTAGTTGCCTCTGATCGTGGATGTGGTGATATTGTTTGGCAAGATAAATGTTCCCACAGCTGTCACCTCGGCTCCTTACAGCACTGAAGGTGAAAGTCGGCGTCTTAAATTGCATGCTGTCAATCACTGCTCTTTGCAAGGAGTGTTCTGTTTTGTATGACCTCAGCTTAAAAAAATAGCATATTTTATTGTGCGCCACTTTAATTTTCTGGTTGGTCCAGGGATTTAGATTATTGTGGAGAATAAAACCATTTTGAGAAGACAAATCTCAGCATGAACAGCTGTTGGAACAGAATAGAGATAGATGTACACAGATGAAAAGCTCTGTGGTACAACTTGGGCAGCAGATGCCACACGTCTGGTTTGTTAAGAGCAAGCTTGTTGGGGAGTTACTGGGTGGTGGACTGTGCCTTCTAAATAAAATGACAGTGTAAAGTAAAGATGGCCATCAGCCTGCGTGTGCTGTGGAACGGATGTGTAAACTCAGCTTCTGTGAGGAAAACCAAGAAAACTTTCAAGAGTTGAAAGAAATCAGAAGAGAATATAACTCGAGTAATTCAGTTTTCTAAAACACAGCTGAAGCTGTACCATATGCTATATATCCTGACTCAAATTCTAATTATTTATTTTGAGTCAAATTCAGGATTAGTGCAAGGTGACGTGCATTCATGGAAGTTGACAGACTTGCATTCATTCCCATACAGTTGACTTTAATCGAGCTACTCAAATGATTGTAGATGTTTTATGGAATTGGTAACAGTAAGTCATAAATCTAGATCAAGAGCCCTGAGGTTGCTTGTACAAATTTGTTTTATGGCAGTGATGAAATGGCTCTGCCAGTGCCTTTGTAAAAGAATTCTTTTAGGGCTAAGCTAAACTAGTTAAATTCCTTGTATTTGGGTATTACTTGTGAAAAACCTAACCCCGTATCTGGTAGTCTTGCTGGCATGCCCAGTGGAGAGGGGAAAGGCTAAGTAAATACAAATTTCCAGTTAGTTTTCTTATATTAAGTAGCTGTTTCTCCTGGGTTGAATATTTGCACATTACACATGAAACTTCCATGTGTAGTGGGTATCCCTTGGATGCTAAAATCCTGTGTAAGAGTTACTCTTTTCTAATGGGGAAATCTAAAGAAATATTTCTTCTTGCATCTTTTCTTGTTTCATCCAGTTGAAGATGCTTGTGTTTGATAATGAAAGGCTAGTCTCTGTATGGCTGCTCTGAGGGCATTTGGAAAGGATAAGTGCAAAAGAGAACCAATGTATGTGAAGCAGGTATTAAATATTCTCCATGTGTTATATGTCTCCAGCATATCTCCATGTGATTCGTAGAAGGAATGGTGCATGGCCCTAGGGAGGATGAAGGGAAAGTTTTCATATGCTACCTGAGAAATTGTTTTGACAGCCTTTCCCACACTAGTGCTGTAAAAACTGCTTGGTAAGCTTCAGCTGAGCTTCTGCAACCTGCAGCGTTGCCATGAAAATCCTATTCAAATGACATGGGTGAACCTAAAGGTCTTTTTGAACATAAATCAGTACGTTTAAGAATGAAAAGACACCATAAATACTTATAGTACACTGAATCTTTTGCCAAAATAACGTATTGCTTGTGTTTCTTTTAAGCTGCCTAATTAAATATAGATATAAAATGACTGGTGTGATTAATAATTGAGAACGCCGTATTAGACAGTGTATGTTCTCTGTGCGGTGCTTCATCTGGTCAGCACTAGATTCAGTTTCAAAGAATGTGCTCTGAAATACTACACGAGTTGTAGGTGTTTTCTTGTTGGGAGTTGGTATTGTACTGTTCTGTCTGGAAAACTCTGGCAGCTTTGTGACTCTCAAAGGGAAAATAGACGCATCAGTGTGGTAGCTCTCCTTATATACGTAAGTCATGAGTAGAGATGTTTAAAGTAAGTGTGAACATCAGTAGCATGTGACTATGCAAGAGAAGTGGTGTACCTGTGAAAAAGGAGTGCTCTTGGCCTTTAGAACCTCATCAGCTGTTTAAAAAATAACCCCTGCACTGAAATATAAGTGGTCATGGCCCTATTCCTAGGAAATATAGGATGGAAAGGAAATATCTGGTCCTTAAACTTTCATGAAAGATTACTTGGTAACTAAAGTACTTGGACTATTAATAAAATATTTGGAAAGCATTTTTATCTGGCAGTGTTATCCCCAACAATGAAATAAATGTTGGAAGAGCAGTACTAGATGAAAACTGGTTTTGGTTTCTAGTGCTCTAGCAATGGAATTCGTGATTTCCCTCCTCTTTATCTTCGTGCCTATTTTCTGTCTTCATCTCTTACTTGATTCTGACTTCAGAGACCACCTTTGACTGTTTGCATTCCTTTTCCTTTACACATAGGCTGGTGTAAATTTCTGATACTTGAACAGGACTCTAAGGCAACACATTCAAAAATAATGAAAGTAAATATTAACAAAAATTCAAAAACTTTCTGCTGATGAGGTTTTCATCTTTTTTTTTTTTTTTTTAAATAGTGCATCCATTGTATTAATTGACAAGGGAAGTTATTAAAACATGATCATAAAGACTTCAAAATAAAGGTTAGTGTTTATTAAGAGTAATGGGAAACTTTATAAGTACTTCAGAAAGACTAACATAAAAGATAACGAGTTTTCAGGATTTTTGTTGTAAACTGACCATGATTGTGAGCAGTCAAAAAAATTCTGCCTTATAGACTTAAACTATACTTGTTTTTTAGTGTTTTTCTCCAAAGTTTGTCCAGCAGAGTGGGCATTTCTAAAGAAAGCATAGGAGTTGGTTCTACGATGAATCAGAGCCAGAGCACTAATTCTTGTGTTGGTCTTCTCTCAGAAAACCTCTTGAATAAAACAAGTGACCAAACATGGCAGGAGCTGATAGCCAGAGTAAACTTCTCTCTACTCTCTTTTAAAGAAAGAAAATAAGAATTGTATTGGTTTTTTTTAACTGCAGAGTAATTACTATGGATAATAAAGAGTCTCTGATGCATTAATTAAATTCAAAATACAAGTGGAAGTAATTTATTATACACAAGGAACAAAACAAGAGGAAATGTGTAAATGTCAGAAATGATGCAATATGACTTTACTGTCCTTGAACATCAACTGAGTTTAATTAAATGTGAAGCTAGTCCAGAAATTGCCAAGGTTCTCCAAATGTTTCTTGTTTTCAGCCAGGTGAACTATTCGAGTTATTTTCTAATTCCACATGCTGTAGAAAAAGAGCGATTGAGTTGGAGTAGCTCTTCACAAATCTCAGTGGTACCACTCTGGCTTTGGCTTCTTGCTGTGGTGAAAATCTCAGCCTCTCAATTTGAATACAGCTGGCTAGTGCTGATGCACCTGTGTAGGCCACCATGCCTACATACTACAACTAATGACCGCTGCTCCAAGGTTGCACTAAGATGTGTTGGAAGGATTGTTCATTGCATCAGCTTTTCTACCCCAGCTATGCGTCTTTAAGGAGAGATGTGTTTGGTGTCACTGGCATGGACGAGCTCAAATGGAATTTCAAAAGCTGAAGGACATGATGCCCTGCAGCATAACTGGTATTTGGACAGTTTTACAGGACAGAATAGCTTCAGATATAGATTCACTTCTGTGCTTAATCTATTGCCATAACTGAAGAAAATGTTTTAGTATATAACACCTTGAGAAGGCAATGCTGAATTTTTTTTCTTTAGATCTTCTGGCATCATAAGTAAACTGGTAATTACACTTGGCCACTCTTCTAGGTATGGGCACAACACTGCTCTTTGGAAATTAGTCTGTTAGTTTTTCGGCTGATAAGATAGCTTCAATCTAAACAGAACAAGTCAGATGAAGTCTTGCTGCTTAAAAGACATATATAGGTTATGTTATCTAAGATAAATAAATAAAATACACCACTTCAAATAGAACCAAGGGGCAAATCTCACTAGTCATATAAAAGGAAGCAGGTCAGAACTGACATGAAAAATATGAAAGAAAAAGCAAAACTGAATAAAGTATCTGAATTCCCCCACAATGCATTCTGCGATACACTTGCTAATGCAGAATTGCCCCAATATTGAGCTAAATGGATTGCTTTTTCTTACTCAGTTATTCAGATGTTCTATACAGTGTGTGAAGAATGCTAAAATGCAATGCTGAAGCAGAGTTCCCAGTAAATTTTCTCTAGTTACCTAGTTGTGGTTGGTATCTGACAACATAAATATGAATCACAAAATATGATTCTTTTGCACATCTGTCTGAATAAATGCAGGTGTTTGGCAGCAGGAGTATCACAGACCCCAAACATACAGTCACAACAGAACATCTTTTGTTGAGCAATAAATCTTATTCCTTCCATTTGCACCACATAGAACAGCTGCAGCTGGTGTCGAAGTGTTGCTAACCAGGGCAATCATTCAGAAAAAGGAAGCAAATGCTTTTCCCTTCTTCTAAGTGCTTCAAAATGTATATAGGCATGAATGGGCAGCTCTGCTTTGTAAGCGCATGCTTAGTGCAGAGCTCAGAACAGTAAGAGGGCTAGACGCTCCATAAATGAGAGAGGAAGTGTTGAGTTTATACCGCACATATTTGTTTGCCCCAATCAGTAGCCAGAATAGTGCTTCAAACACCCAGAGTATTACAATTCTGAAAGGTTTCTTATAGCATTTCCCACTGCCAGCATTTTAAGAAAGTTTGCATTAAAATATAGGTTCGCTGTGGTATTTTTGTGCTTTTAATATTTGAAACCTAAGTCTTTATCAGGTCTTCTGTTGCTTCTCTGTTAAAACATTGAAGAAGGTGTAGCATGTCCTATTTGTTCATGTGTCACTATCAAACTGCTTCAGCAGTGCAGTGGCTAGGTTATTGTCTAGAGCAGTGGTGTCCAACCTTGGTTCTGGGGTGGGCAAAGTTCCTTGAGAATGGCCAGCAGGGTGTAAGTCACACCCCGTCCCTCTGGTGTGGCTGGATTTGCTTTTATCACCTGACCATGAACACACAGGGATGTAACTGATGTCTGTCTGTGGACTACACAACAGAACATGTCCCATCATGACCTGTGAAGGACTTGGGAAATGGTTCAACGTGGAATGAGACCAATGGCTGAATGTCCTGTTCTGAGCTGCAGTGGCCAGCAAACCACTGATGAGGCAGTACCGCCTTAGGGCAGTCCTAATGAACGTCTGATGGATGTTTTTAGCAAGGTTTTGTCTTCCATGAATGTAACAGATGCAAGTATACATTTCTCTGCCCTGAACTATCACCAAAGACAGATTTTACACCCTTCTAACAAAGCATCAACAACTTTTTATTGTGTCCAGCTGACAGAATTATATTTCAGTGAAACAATATTATATCACAATTTATGTATTTCACTGGGTATATTAAATAACCCCAAGAAGCTTGCTGCTAATTCAATATTACTATTTCATCCTGCTCTAATTTATATATTTTTCTTTAACATTAGTGTTTGATTTGCATCTCATTGACATTATCGTTTGTCAGGAACTAATTCTGATGATCTTCAGATTCGTCTGTTCTTTGTGCATTGGTCTCAGTGAAGACCATCAATAGAAGGAATAAAGGTTTGATCCCTGCAGTATACTTACACAACGACACACATCTGTGTTACAAGCATTTCAGCAAATATGTGATGCAGGCTGCATTCTGTAATGCCACTGTCTGAATTCATAAAACACATATTTTCTTAAACCTAACTATTATATATGAAAATTGAAAAGAAAGCTGGTGGATGAGGTATAGAATAGAATCAGCAACAGTTACCTAGATGAAACATTTTTACAGAAGCATTTGTTTTGATAAATGCTTCATAAATAAAATGAACAGTGGACTGATGGGTTCTGTGAGTGAACCTCCTCGGGGCTTATAGTTCTGAAAGCATTGGGTATTGGCATAACCTGGCTCCCATCAGTCAGTGATAAAACTTTTGAATCAGAAGAGGTAGCAGAGTGAATCATGACCCGAATGCTTCAGAAATCCTGCTGGTTGCAGGATTTTGTGTGTCTTCGTCCTCCCAGTCCTTCAGTTTATAAAATTTTATCACTCCTTTTTGCAAGAGCAATTGCTTGTTTGATAGAACCATATTCCCACAAAATAAGGCCCTGAGGCACAACTGTGGGAAGTTACAGTGACTGACCTCTGAGGAAAAAGACTTTCCTGGCTTCTCATTATTAGAAATCTTGTTATATCAGAAAGCTTATTTTGTTCATTTAAAGGACCAAACTACTGACAGGTCTTTTGGATTGAATTCAGCCCAGGAGTGATATTTTCTCACTGAATAAGGATTGCTATTCATACTCATTTTAGTCTGAAAAGTAGAACCCTGTTTGGATATTAACTTTTGCTTGGTGACTTGGTGATTAATTTGTACCTCAATATAAGAGCTTCTTCCATTGTCTTTTTCCTTTTTTCTCGTGAAAAGACAGTTATATTAATAAAATGGATATGAACACCATGGTGCTAGTTTTTTAAAAAAAAATAGGTAATCTATTTTTTCGGTGTGGGACAGTCATATTTATTCAATTTGTGCAATTTAGTTGATGGTGGTTTTTTGTTTTTCAAAGAAAAAATAGATTTTAATATATTGGGGTGGATTTCCATAGGGTCAGAAGCCCAAGGCTGCACAGAAATATGCTGAATTTTTGATGTGCTCACCACATTTCCATGCACAAATCAAATTAATTGTGTGCATGTTTTTGCCTGGGGCCTTGTGCTTCTGTTTTAAAAAGAGGGAGTCTTTTATTTGTTTTATCTTAAAACAGCCTTTCTTAGGAATGCCTACAGATCAGTTTGACTCTCTGCAGCTCATGTTTGCTGTGGGGTGGTAGTAGAGACAGTGGGAAAGTCATGAATTGGGCTGTATTTATGCTCTGGGACTGTAACAAAGCCCAAAGATGCAATAGAGACTTGGTTCCACAAGTCCATAGTGCCTTTATAGCCAGACTGAACCCAAGCCGCCAACAAATCCCGCCAGATCATCTTGGACCGCTTCTAAGAAAATAGGGAGAGAAAACTGCAGCAAGGGCAGATGAGATGCATTCAAGCAGTGATGCTGTTCCTGTAACCAAGCACATTTTATCTGAGAATGTAACCAAACATTTCTAATGTACAGAGTGGTCCCAGGGATTTTCACTCTGGTGTTTGGAGGGCAGTCAATCTCCGAACTAGCATAGGTGTGTGTGGTTTCTTGGCTTTTCTTAAAATACAGGCATAGTATGTCCTAACTCGTGTCTCAAAAGTATGGCCATAAGACAAAGTGTTGAAGGTTGAGGTAGTTAATTTTGCAAATGTAGAAGTGGGAGCATAGGAATTGATATGCTGTTTTGAACTGAGTTCAGCATAGAATATAGCCATGAATGGAAGGACAGATCCTGGCATTTTTTAGTTGATATTGAAAATTGAATGGTTATATATCAGGCATATAAGAAGAATCTGAAAGAGCTGTGTGAGAGAAGAGCATAAACTGCAGACACGTCTCAGTGAGACCTGGGAGAAAAGGAAAGCCAAAGAGACACAGATCTATCTGGGCTGGGGGTCCCATTATCTCTGGGGGTGTCCTACACTGTAATTATATGATTGAAACTAGGCCGTTCCTCTTTGCTCTCAACTTTGTTTATTACTGTTATTACAGTTACCGTCATCCAGTGCACTTTGCCAAGCTAAACTTCAGCATTCTTGGTAACAGAATTCAGCATGTTTAGACTCACCCGTCAGGTGAATCATAGCTCATACTCAAGGTATCCTCCCTTGACCAGCATGGAAATGACTCTGGTGGGACTTGGCTGCTGAATAGCAGGAGTTTTGAGAAGAAAGTGGTTAGTGTAAACCTGCATATCCTGTTTTTCTTGATAGCATATGCCGTTGAGAAATAATGATGTGGCCAAACTGACCCTAGAGTGTGTTAGCATTTAACCACCCTTGTTCACAGTGGAGCAGTGTTTTTCAGTGTTGGCAGACAAAGGTGGCTCACGTGCGGGCCATGGAATTCATAGTTTAATGCAGACAGTCCACTGTTGTGCCTTGCCGGTAGGTGAGCGTGGTCCGAGTGCTGTATCATGGAAAGCAGAGCATATCATCAAAGTGTGTGCTGTGTTCCTAGTTATATCCTAGTTGAATTTGACAGGCAGTTTTATGAAATAACTAGAGGAAAGTAGAGGCCTATAAAATGATGTTGACATGTGAATTGTGTTTCAGCAGGCACCCTTGGAGAGAGACATTCAGTTCCCAAGTTTTTGAGACATTGTGGAGAAGCAAAACACACATAACTGACTTCTAAGGTTCCAGCTACATGCACCAATTATGGAGTATTTGAATATAAATGCCAGATCTAAAATCAAGGACAGGAACAATCCTGAAATTACACCTGCACAAGCTGATATAATCAGTGTATTTGATCTGACAGGAAAGAATTTCATGCAGATTGCTAAAATAAAACTGACTCTTCCAAAGCTCCAAGAAACTGTTCCTTCAAAGTGTCACTGCAGCTGGAAAGCTCTGAGTCCCAGGGCCTTCCGGTTTGGGTAGCTATGAAATAGTCTCAATCTTGCTATTTGGTCAGGAGGTTACAATGACAAGCATTGCTGTTATAAATAAGGTTCTATAGAGAATAGTGCTTTTCCCTTCCAGCTCTGTAGGGCTGTGCTTTGTGGGGCAATGTTACGACTAAGCAACCTGAAAGACTGGCATACCTGCGGTTACACTGCGGCACCTGACGCATAAAGGCATGTGTTGGCTGTGTGTGAGGGTAATACTGTTGTTTAGGAAACAATACTTCTGTGTGACAAAACTGCAGAGAGAAAAGATTCAATTTGTGCTGATTATTGAACAACTCTTAATATGGAATTTGGATCTGATTTTTCAAGATGCACTCATCAGTTAGGAGGAGTTGTGTATGGTTGACACCACTGGAAATTGGGCTTAGTACTTGGGTAAAAGGCTAAAGGATTTCCATCTTGGGATTGTCTTTGCATCTCACATAGGTGGAGAGAGTGGTACCTGCCTCACCTTACTTGGAACAGTACATTACACCTTCTGCACTGGGACTTCATGTCACTGATAGGTGGGGAAGCTCATCATGTTAGTTTTCTAAGCCTTGAGATTATTTCTTTTTTATGTTTATTCCTTGCCTGAATCTGGTTACCTTGATTACTGGATATTATTGCCAATGCAAACCTAGTCGCCACATTAGCTGGAGGAAGGAAAACTCTTGCCAGTTTCCTTTGACAGTTCATCTTTTAGTTGCCATCTGGTTGCTGGCGTCAGGAGAAAACATGTTTTCCAGCAGGAATAACATTTTTTTTCCTGTAACGAACTGCAGTATCTTCATTATGTGCCGCTGATTAATCGAGTGAGAGGTAACACATGTAGGATTCTTGGTTGTTTGGGGTTTTTTTTTGTGTTAGATATTTTTATTAGGAATGGCCAGTTGGCAGTTTAGCTAGTTGTACAAGAGTAAGCAATAGTTTGCGTGCCATGTGCATGTATGTGATGTTTGGTTTTGGTATTAATCCTGACTCTGCTGTTCATAGAAAGTTTATTGATGTGCCGACTAAAATCTGCAATACATTGAAAAGTCACACCTAGTATCCACTGTTGGCTGGCATAATGCCTATATGTATCTTACAGAAAAAGTATATAGTCAGAAATGGAAGAATTTAATCAGGATTCAGGAATGGCCCTTTGAGAGAGACAGTTGTGTTTAAATAGTGTAGTAATTGATTTGGGAAGACTGCAAGGCAATCACTGTAACTTTTTTCTTGGATTGGAAAGTTCAAGTTCCTCTCTCAGTTACACAGATGATGCCAGATTATGCGCTTCTCTTTCTTCCCATTCCCATTGTTACCTTCACTGGCTCCAGTGGGTTTTTCTCATTATCGTCAACCAGTGATCTTACTTTATCTGGCTGAGGGGAATGTACTCCCTCCCTCTCTCCCTTTCTCCCTCTCTCCACTGCTCTCTGGCTCCAGAGAATTTGTTTGTCTGTTAATTCTCATTTTTAGCTCCCTTGCGTATTCCTGCAGCCTTCCTCTTTTAGCCTCCTTTATTGCTACATTTCCTCTTGCCTTTGCTGTCTCTATCCATTTATATACTCTGAAAAAGTTCCCCAACCCTGCTGTTGCTAATGTTTATACAAGCTGGTTCACGTGAAGGAAATTAAGATGATGTTTAGCCAAACTGTCTCACTGCACATTTTAATTTTCTAGATTTATGATAGAGCAGCTGTGACTGAATCCCATTTGAAAAACTTTTGGGATTTTTTCCTGTAAGTGTGAAATTATATAAACCCTTGGAAGGGAAGAAAGATTTTATCTAAAGCAATAACAGTGAAACCTGTTTACGTTCAGGCTATTTGTAATACAAGACTGATGCATTCTTTCACCAGGAAATTTCTACCTAGAAGAGTTGACATTCTGATCAGGATTAAATCTGTAGCTTTGTGTTTTAATACATGTAGATGCAGTAAAACAAGCTTAGCAATGTCACACTGCTTCCCTCTCTGCCAGATTTCATCTGGGAAGAACAGTGAAGTGGTGTGGACTCAGGGAAAAGTGATACAGAATTAATTCCCAATTTATTATTTTTAGTGGAAACCTTGCACTTCCAGGTGTTTTCAGCAGCAGGCATGGCCTAGCCTGATATCTAGGAATGTTTTTTTTTAACAAAAATACATACTAACCTGAGCTTCAGTTCAACAATACAGGAAATGGAATGGGTGTTCTTAAAAGGAAACACTTCAGGCTTCACAAACATTGTAGGTCTGTATTGGAACAAGCAAAGAATATACTAAGGAACCAGGGAATATAACATCAGCTTGAAATGAACAGCAACAATGTAATTCTAAATAGGATTGATGGTAAAGTAAAACTATTCCACCTCCATGAGGTCTTTTAATAACTTCAGCAGCCATCCAACTCTTTGCCGTCAGTCATTGCAAGCATGCAATATGTTTCTTATAATAAAGATATATCTTTATTGCATCTTTTTGACAGTTTTTAGCATTGTCGCAGAATTTGAGGCAGGTCAGTCTTCAGCCTCAGGGGGAAAGATTGTGTAGTCTTGTCTGAGACACCACTGCCTAACCCAGTAGTAGTGATTTTAGCTTTTATGTTACCATGAAAGGGAAAAGTCATTCTAAAAGGTCAGAAAGGTCTTTTTTTTTTTTTTTTTGTAACTCTGGAAAATCTCTTCTACTTTCTTTTCCATTTCTTGTTTAAATGGAAAAGAATCAGTGGCTTGAATGATGCTTGACACAAGGTAAGTGTCAACAAATCTTTTTACTGTTTGATTCTTTTTTCCAGCTGGTTGAGCAATTTCTGCTGATTCCCCAAGAAGATGAGTGCAGGGAGTATTGCGGGACAGACAGCTTTTACAAATGTAACCGTTTCGTTGTGCTTTCACTGTTCACATTCCTGTGTTAGGAATGAGGGCTGTGCTCTAATCTAGAGCACAAAGCTCGCACAGCGGGGTTTTCTGCTTTCTTGTGTGCTGTTATTTTCTAACCTGCCATTTCTGCTTCTAAAAAGAATCAAATAAACAAAGACAATTAAAACCCACTTCTTGGCACAGTCAAGTCTTAATTATCATCACTCATGGTGGAGAATAAGAAAACAATACAAATGTATGATGAAAAGCGGGAAAATTTCCCTCGGGATCAGCCATCTACCTACTCTACTTGCGAGTGCCAGTTTGTTTCTTCAGCCATTTGCCTGTTTGGTTAAAGATACTGGAAACATCCCAAAATCCTTTGGTTGCTGACAATCCCAGGAAAATCTTGGGAAGTTAACTTCAGAGGTCAGGGCACTGGGCCAGTTTCCAGCAAATAATTTTCAGCCCAGCTGCTATAAGGATTTGTGTCTCCCTAAAAAGCCCCCAAACTGCTGTTCTTCACCAGAAATTACACCTGATTATTTTAGAATTAACTGAAAGAGGGAGGTCACGTGCAGTTTAACTAGCATACCAAGCAGACCTGAGTGTTTGTGATTCCTGAGTACATTTGCACGGATTGCTCACAAGTTTGGTACAAAAGCCTGGTGTCGCAGTCACCGTCTGATCAAAAATAGTCAGCACTGAATTCTGCCCTCAATTAGTAGAAGGAAATTCCCTGTAGAAAGAGTTCAGGAGTGGACAGTACAGGAAGATTTGATGTAAAGGACGGTTTAGGTTTGTGTAGTCTTCCTAGTGAAATATTCTGTTGACATCCAAAGTAATTTAGGTGCCATAAAAGACTTGTTCTCAAGAAGAGACCAGGCTCCACAACTCTGAAGTGTCAACAGAACGTGGGGATATGGCTGTTCTAAGTCATGACCATCTGTGGCAAGAAAAAATGGACATAGAAAGATAACCTTTTATGGAAAAAAAAAAAAAAAAGGAAAAAAAAAGGAAAAAAAGTGAGAGGATGCTGGAACAGTTTTTCTCACTTCTCGGCATTCATAGTATACATGAGATGGTAATAGAAATGTCCAGCTGATAAATTAATGGAATAACAGCAACTGGAAACAGAATGTGGCTCCTGTTTATTTGAGAACATTGTGGACATTGTCATGTAAGCTCCCATGTTACGACTGTTCAGATTCAGAAACTGAAAAGTTTTCTTCAAAGCTGAATGTAACAATTGTCATTTGAGTCATGATGCCACATGTTCTGGTACCATTAGAGCTGTAGTTTGCATTGGTTTTGTACTTCAGGAGGAGAACTATCAGTTTTATTACACTGCCTCATTCAGTTCCGAGTATGAGTTCTAGCCGTGTACTGACCTTTTTTTATAGACACACAGGAGCGATGCCAGTTTATCATTCTAACATCGCGGCCAGTGTACTGGCAAAAATGTTCCATTATTTGCCTAAACACTGATGAAGGTATACAAATAAAGATGCCCACTTTTTTCTTTTAATCTCTGTCCTCTTTTTTGTAACTTACTGAGGAGCTGGGAAGGTAGATTAGTTTGACTGGGAATTGAAAGAGTACTGATGAGTAATGGAAACAAAACCGAGCTAAACTGATGCAACAAGTGGGGTAAAAGTGGTTGATGACAGGAATTTTGTGTTAGAGTGTTTCTGCTTGGAAATTTGGGGTTGTGGAGGCTACAAGCAGGAACACTGATAGAGTTATTTTCTTTTTTACTGTTAAGGGTCATAAATAGAGATGGACAATAATATCTTTCAGTTCTCATTTATTCATAATTTTATCTTAAATCATGACCCCAAATAATAAATCCCTCTGTTACGCAGTAAAGGAATCCAAAGTGCGAAGAAGATCATTTGAGCAAAGTCCTGCAGTGTGGGGAGTCAAACATTTCTGAACTTTTTAATCACAGTGTAATGCCTTAAGCCCAGGCCATTCTTCACCTTTCTCTTTGAGAGGAGGAAGAGCTGGACTTAATAATGTCATACCTTCCTGAGCAAAAGAGTTGTTAGATCATATTAATGTCAGTCTTAGTATGAGAAATGCTTTCAGAGCAGCTTGCCAGGAGATAAACTGAGTCTGATCAGTGTTGTCTTTGGACAAGTCAGCTGAGATCACCTTATTAGAGTAAAATATCTGAGACATACTGGGCTTGAGCAAAGACTAAAAGATGGACTAGAGCACAAGGAGACAACACGTCAAACCAGATGAGTATCAATGAGTTGGGGAAGCCAAAAGAGGCTTACCTACATAGTTGTCCTAATGAACCAGTCAGGCCCTTTGTCTGCTATAGAGGAAGGAGAGTCTGAGTTACATTCGGCAAACTCTGTGAGAAGGTATTGTTATAATTGGTACTCATTGATAAAAATAAAAATCGTACTGTTTGTGCTGTATGAAGGGGGGATGTCAGGCCTATTCAGGTTCTTTCTCTCTGCCTCTTCCCACTCCTCAAGAAATTGGCATGAGTATAGAAAGACACTGGAAGTTTCATTGGGCTCCATCGTATTTTTGGCAATGCTTCTAGAACATGTGACGTTTTTCCTACATTTATTTTTCCATAATCATTACACTGTGTCTGTGTATTCCTGACAGAGTTTTTGGGCAGTGTTCGGTGTCACAATTTAAAACCGCTGAGGTCACCGAAATGGAATTCCTCCTAATGCCCAGGTTCTGTGGTCAAACTCATAAATCCCTTTACACCACAACTGTAATGCTGTTGGCAGACTAAGTTACAACACAGTTGCCTCCCAATTCATTCGAAATACAGTTGCAATTTGTAGTGAAGGAAAATAGGCAGACAGATCTGTAGTGAAAGAGTAACATAGTCAAAGCACTACAACAGTGGGACATGAAATGTCATTTTGAGAAGTTTTTGAAAAGGAATGGTCGTTCATTAGATGTCTGAAAATGCTACATGATCCTTTAAACATCTTTTCTTAAGAAAACGCTTGAGTTTGTCAGTGAGACTGGTAAAGCATTACTTTGTTATCTTCGTGTACCAGATACAAAATCCATGTGGCCTTGTACTCTTGGGTGAAGACAGGCAATTTATCACTGAGGAAGATCACAATTTGAGTTTTTTCCTAGGTTGTACTTCTCTGCTTGTCACTGTGGGAACTAAAAACACAGGGATTGAAAATGGTGCCACTGATTTTTATCATTGACATAAATGAATACTCTGTCCAAACTGCTTTTCCAAGTGGTATTGATTTCTTTAACAAAACCTTGCTACTTTACTGGAGAGACTGTTATCTGCACTTCCATGACTTCAGGCATTAGAAAGTGGTGTTTCAAGAGCAAAGCCACCTCTAACAATATCTGCTTGCATATATTGACAATTACATATTGAAATGGAACGCCCTGTGAATAGGCTTACCTATATTCTGACACCCTGGATAGGATTCACAGTTTACTGTCTCAGTGATCTGTAGTTAAAAATAAACTCAGAACTGGCTGACTAAGATTTAAATGAAAGGTTACTGCAACATAGCTAAATTAGTCCGATTTAGTTTAGCATAAACTAAAAAGTTTAACATAAACTAAGAAGATGACAGCCCAGCTTGCCTTGGAGCAACTTGTCATGTCGCCACAGGCAGAGTGCCCCATGTTCCTATCAGTCTGTGGAGCTGCGCTGCCCTTGGTGAGGTCGAGAGGGCACAGCCTGGCAAGAAATGTCAAAATATCATCAACTCTGACATAAGGCAAATGCAAATAAAAAGGTGGAAGGGTGTTGTCATTTTTATTAGCAGGAGGCAGTAAAACCAATGTTGCTTTTCTGTCTATAACTCAGAGAAACACAAGGAGGAAACTAGTTTTCAGTGGCTCCTGTGAATCATTGGAAGTTCTTCCTTTGCTGCTAATGGATCTGGGTAGGATGGCCTCATCTTTGAGGACCACGTACGCAATACGAATTCAGAAATGTTGTGTTAGTGTCTAACAAGGCAGACATGTTGTCAGGGCACCAGGAAATACCACAGCAGAGTGCCAGATTCCTAGTGATGCTCATCTATGCAGCGCATGCTTATCTGTGAGAGGTCTTTTAGTTCATGTTTGTCACTGGGTAGAAAGAGGCATACATAGGTAGTGACTTAGATGTCTTAGGCTGGATCCTCAGTCATGGTCCTCCTCTAATGCTTTCAGTAATTAGGAGGACAAAAAGTTATTTCTCCTTTCCTCTTTCCGTGCACTGTACAATGAAAGTAAGGAAAGATAAGGAAAAAGATTTTGTACAAATTAAGTGTAAAGGAAGTGTGAAAATGAAACAAATACGTTTTCCATGGCTTCTCCAATGTGATTTTGCAGAAAATGCAGAAATGTTTTCCCAGTGAATTAGCATTTGATGTACTTCTTTCTACACAATAAAATGTTTAAAAAAAGAAGCTTTAAATAATAAAGGAGGAAGACATTTCTACTGGGGATGAGCGGAGTAGTCCCCAATTTAACTAATGTAACTGTACATTCATTCTGGACCTTTGTCAACACACATTAAAAATAGTTCATCAGTTTAACCCATTTACTTTTCTAAGAGAATCCTGGGAGATCATTGCTGCTAAATGAGACACAGCCAGTCTAGAAAAGGAGCCTTTGAATGTTTAATTTTTCTGTTGCATAATGCACTGTGTGCCACACGTGTTGTCTCAGGAGACATCTTACAAAGCAATAGCACATTGACAGTTGAAATGGGGTGTTTTGTATGCTTATGGCATTTTCGTTGTGGGCATATAGGTTTGGACTGAGTCCTGCAAATGCTATCACCTGTCCAGGGACTACTCGGTACAGAAAGTATTTATAGCATCTGTGCATGCCTTATTCTTTTGTTGGTTGGTTTGTGTGTTTGTGGGCGTTTTTTCTTGGCATCTAATCTGAACTCAGTTAAAGACTGGAAACAGAGTTTCAGGCAACCTTGAATCAGCCCTTTGATAAGGGTAGTGTGGATGAAGCGTCAAATTTTGTTCCTAATCCTGTGGTACTTACACATATTATAGACTGCTCAGCTTATGAAGGAGCTGGGCTTCAGCTCTTTTGTGTTGAAGAGGGAAAGCTGCTATGAACTCCTGAAAATAAAGTGAGGTGAAGACCATAATTTTGTTACTGCCAAAGTCTATTTTTAAATGCTTAAATATATGTTTCATATACCGGTAAAGCAAAATTATTTATATACCCAAGGGCTTAAAGGGAATACATGCACGTGCATGAACTGGACATTTAAGAATTTTCCTCATACATACTTGAAATTTGACAAACAGCAATGTTTCACTGTGGGTTTTAAGGAACTTTACTAAACAAATCTTACACCTAGAAAGAAAAGAAAAAAAATTTGTCAGGCAATTTTTGTAGCTTATGGTTCTTGGCCATTTTCAAAGGGCAGAAGTGGTTAGCTGCATCATACTACACTTAAAAACCATCGAAGAGGTGAGCACAATTATCTTAGAATATTATTTTCCTTAGTCTCTTTATTTGGATGTTTTTCTGTACAGAGCTGCACACTACAGGAAAAAGGTACAAGGTGCTCAGCTTAAGAGAGAATGGGAGATTTTCTGGGTAATAAACAGTGCATTTGCCATTTCTGTCAGCTACTCTGTAAGACCTGTTTCAAAAAGTTTGACTTTCTGAGAGTGCTGTGGGATGTTTTATTTTGACCAACAGTTTGCTGCACTTCTGCTTTAGTTCAGGTACAAAGAAATACTCTCCTGAGTCTGTTTGGGGTGTGAAGGAGAAAAATTAAACTGCGACTGACTGACGATCTACCCAGCCGTTTTGGGTAATTGTTGATGTCATTGGCAGGCAGTTCAGGAGGCATCACATTATGCTTGCTTCTACTTTATTTGAACTATAAATAGAGAACTTGAGCCCTTATGAGTGAAATACTCTCCTTCACTGCCATTAAATAACAGGTTTGCAGCTTCCCTCTGCCGCACATGTCTGTCATAAGCAATGTGTTTGCAATGTCCTCGTGGGTGTCTGTACTTACTGCAGACCGTTTTCCAAAAGCTGAAGGAGGTTGCCCAGCAGGTATTACATTGTTGTTGTTCTTAAAGTTAATCCAATGCTTTCTTCTTTCCTTTTCCCCCCCTTCTTTTAAAATTCTAACTTCGGGCTATCAGTAGCCCTCTTCTAGTGAAATCAGTAGTATTGTACCTGGAAAAGGTGAAGCATCAGATCATGAATTTTCTTGAGGAAAAAATCCCAAAATAAACTTGCCGTAGAAGTCAGAATGTGTGACATTCCCACCTCTATTGTCCTGCAAAACATTTTTGAGTCTCATAGTTAGTATCCAGACACACTGACCTGAGAAGACTCTTTCGATCATTCTTGACATTTTACTCCATTTGACTGCTTAAGTAGAATGGGGAGAGAGAATAGTTTTCTGTTTGATTCTTCAGCACGATGCTGCTAACTTCACCACTGCATTTGAGGTTACAATCAATAGATGTGGGAGGAACATTGTCTGTTCTGTCCCTCACTTCCATCATAATGTTTTCTTACATCTTCTCTCTGTAGGTATAGAACTATCTTTTGATTCTTCCAAAGAAAAACTACATCATAAATATTTATTTTGCATTAAGATTATTTTTATAAGGTTTACCTTTTAGGTCTTGAAAAGGAACAGGTGACATGAGTTCCCTGTATAGAACATCAAGGCGAGTTAGAAGTGTGGAAAGGAAATTTTCCCTTATAGAGAGACGAATATAAGATGTCCTTAATTGCTCTGTGCATTTGCGTTGTTTGGCCAATCAGTTCACATCCAAACTTCACTTGTGTTGGGAGTTCAGGGCCTAAAGCTGGGCCCTGCTTGGTGTTAAATTTTCTCCACAAATCCAGTAAGAATTGAATATTGAAGGAGTCTTCTTACATCGTTACTGAAAATGAGAATAATTTAATAATGGTTTTCACTTTCACTCTTTATTTTCTTCTTTTAACTGGATGTGCTTGGCTCCTGTAGAAATGAAAGACTAATGGAAATAGATAATTGCAATATAGAGCGCTCTATAAAAGCTTTCTCAGAAAATTCTGTTAATGCATTTAAATCCTGGAGATCTGAGTAGCGTCTGACTTTCTAAATCCTGTGGAATAATAGCTCAGACTTTCCAGAGTGCACACAGTAGGACTTGAAGTTGTATTCCACTGACTTATTTTCAGACTTTATCAAAAACTCAATGTTTAGCTCACACTTGATAGAAGTTTTGTGAAGCTTCATAAATCTTTTCTGTTCTTCAGCTCAGCGTTAAGTGAGCTCCAATGAAGGGTTTTATGTGTCAGTATTACTGTGCAACCAAACTGAGATTTTTCGCACAAGTGATGTGATTTTTAGATTGAGTAATTGACTGAGTATAGCTGTAAGCTTTTAGCTGAATTTGGATCTAAAGCTCAGAGTGAATGAAATGAGATGCATCTTTGCATTCCTCCATCAAAAAAAGTCTGAAGTGTACGACAGTCTAGTGGCAGAACACTCTTCTTGGTCTTGTAACACAGCAACCCAGTTAGAAACATTTGGTTTAAAAATATCAGGAGTTTTAGATTTGCTGAATGGGAATCATTCATGTTAAAAAGCATTAAATCTCTATCAAAACCTAATAGATGTTGCATGACAATAAGAAATGGGATTTTTTACTTTGATAGCAGTTTAGATTTTCCCCAAATGCCATCTCCAGGTTTTACACCTATACCTGCATAAGCAGAAAGTAAAGTTAAATCTGGGCAAGTTTGCTAAATACATGATGGAATTCTTTCAGATTAAGTTGTTCACTGGCAGTCTGCTTTGGGAAGGTTCCCCCTGCACATCAGAAAAGTGATCTTTCTCTGAAAGGCACAGATACAACCTACTACAGAAGTGCATTTATTAAACCAGATGTTTTATGTATATTAGAATGATGCACAGCATATAACACAGAACTAGATTCTGGAATATGATCTCATGGCAATCGGATGACAATAAATGGTATATAAATTGTTATCACATACTTACAGAAGTCCAGACAGGACGTTTGCTCCTCTGCTATTGCCAAGAAAATTAATCTTTATTTGCATAATGCTTCCAACTTCCATTTTATTGAATTGTTGCTGATAAAGCTGATGCATTTGATGCTTTATCGTTCATCCCTGAATAAAGAAAAAATCAAAGTAAAAAAATTTTAAGAATATTTTTTGTATCCTGCAATAAAAAACTGTATTTCCACTACTTTATATCACTGCAATGGGATATTTTAAGAGAATAAATTGGTTTGATGGGCCTTAGTTATCTCATCTATTTATTATTATGAAGAATAGATTTTGATGAAATAATTTTTCATTTTTATAAATCAAGCATTGTAACAGTGGTCATGTAATGCAACACAGTCCCATATACTTTTCAATAATCAAAATTCTTAACTTAGATTTGTTTTCATTGGGCTAAAATCAAGTTTGATTCCCTTACTACCTTTATTTTACACTTAGCAGGGTCCACTAACATGAATGGATTTGCTTCTAGTTTTAGGTCAAGGAGAGAGGTATGCACATCCACTGTATATTCGGTAGTTTCTGAGTTGTAGCAAAGTTTTTGGGTTTTTGTTTTTTTTTTTTTTTTCCACAATGGCTTGATTCGTGATTAACTCACTGAAATTTCAGAATGTCATGTCAGATGTAAATAAGTGAAGCCAGAAGGCCTAGCAGGGGTGAGAATGGAACAACAGGAAAAGGGGTGGTGATTGTGGAAGCCCCAAAAGAAGCAGTTGATAAGTAAGGTTGTGATTAATTTGAGGCACTGCTATTGTATCATGACTGACAGCCTGAACCTGAAGAATGTACATAGGAATGATTCATTCACAAAAATATGCATAAGATTAAGGAGAAACCTGTGCTTTCTCCTAGGAATTTGACCTCAGGTAACATCATGTTCCTTTAAGATGTTCAGACTTCACAGCGCTGCATATTTCCTCGGGGGTGGGGTGACTGGCTGAGGTGTAGTAGTGTCAGTTGGTGGGTGCCCTGTTATACCTGCCAGAGGTGCCGGGGATGGAGTCATCTATAAGGGCAACCTTCTGGCCAAACACCAACAGCCCTTTGCTTAGAGTAATAAAGATCTGTTCATTGTAAACAAAGGAAATTAGTTAGGATGCCTTGAATAGTTAAGTGTGGGGAGGTTCAAATGCTTCTCACAAGGAACCAGCTGAGCTAGTAGCAATTCCCTGGAGGAAGTTCAGTCTTCTCCCAGGGTATGTAAGCTGCTCCAGACTAAATCCATGGATCCTTGGGACAGAGGCTCTTGACGATTGAGTGCCGAGGGAGTTGTTTTCTTGTTTTTCCTTGTCTTGTGCATCTGCATGTGATCCAGTACTGCGACTTCATGACATGTGGGTGTAACTGAGCTAGCTTAGGTGTTGGTGACAGCAGGATTGGATTGGAAGTTGTGTGGCTGCTCTGCGAACGTGTACCCATTTTTCTGAAGTGAGGTTGTGATAGAACCACTAAACCAATCCTCTACACAACAGTATGTTTTAAAATCAGAGATGTGTTCACAAAACTTGAAGGTGAACGGTGTTGCTTGCGAGTGCCCACAGCAATAGTCTTATGGTTGAAAGTAACACTTGTGAATGCTCCTTAATCAGAGTATTACTGGCCCTGCCAAGCACAGCAGATTCAGCAAACAGCACAGTGGGCTCAAGGGTCTTGTCTGTGACCTAACTGCCATGCCAGTTAGCCCAGAATTGTGATTAACCACCATCTGCATTCTTCTGCAGCACAAATGTTGCTTAAATCTTTTATTTGAGGTCTTAACTTATTTAGTGTTGGATTCCTGTGAGGCCTTGCACTTGCGTTATCATGTTTTTAAGCGCTGCTTTATGTAGAGGACAGTCTGCATTTCTCCTTTCTAGACAAACAGCAACCTACATGCAAACACTTAATTCTGACATTCCTTTCTCCTGATGGGTTTTCTTTGCTGACTTCCTCTTCTTGTAGGATATGTTGATGGCACTCTTGAAGTACAGATAGTTTGGCAGAGAGAAGCAAATTATCTATCACTGAAGTACAGTAATCGCTCTTACTATTTTCACAATTATTTGTTAACTGTTTTACAGATGTACCCTGAAGAGAGGACTTCTTTCAGAGGGACATCAAAAAATACAGGCATGTCTGAAAGAAGTGGTTAATGAGGATACCAAAAAAGGAAATTTCAGGGAATGGTAAAAGATGTGAGTAAAACTACAGTGCTATAACTCAGCTTGTATGAATGTAGTTTCCCCAGTACGCACATTTGCTTAGTGAGATGTTGCACTCTTACTGAAAATAATAATCAAAGATTGTGCAAAGTTTTAATTTCATGCTGCTTCTTTTAAAAGAATTTGAGACAGTGTGATTTCCATGAATTTTCGGGGCGGTTATGATACAATTATGGTACTGACTGTTGAATTTGATAGATTGTCACACAATGATCAAATCAAACTGAAAGAAATCTAAGTTGTAGCTGCCACGTGGACTATGACAGCTACAACTGCAGAGAGGGATGATCCAAATGGTTTGGCTTCAAACCCTTTCATTTTCCTGCTCACTTGAATGTATTCAGACAATCTCAGGTCATCTTCTCTGCTTACCTTCCATAATTAGCTGTCACAGAAATTTTGGAGTGAATTTTACAGAGGGAGCAACATTCCCATTGCCAGAATATTCTAGTGTTGTTCTGGAGTATTGCAAAAGGGATGTGGAGGAATCCCTGGAGAAAAGATCTGTTGTCCCCTAGGCATTTCTTTATGAAAAGTTTGAACTTGCTCATTTACAAGATTTTAATGAAGATGTACATTTTTGGAGCATTTGTATCATAAATAAAGCAAGCGTTTACATGCAAAATGTCATGATGCTCTCGTTGGTAGCCATAAGCAGATGTTGATGGTTTAATTTTGCAAAGATACTTATCTGTCTGCATAGCATTTTGCAAACTCTTTGAGAAAAAGAGAAAAGTCTTGAGATGTCACAAAATGTTCAAAGGCACATTTCTGCCTGATTTTCATGTTATTAGTGAAACTAAAATAATTATTCTAGTTATATTTCTAATAATCATTATAAGGAATGGGCCAGATTCCTGTTACCAGGCTATTTTTATACCTCTCCAAATGGAGCTGTAAGTGGGTGCAAATCATCTCTGTAACTTAACAGATGTGAGTATATGCATCGCACTATTAGAAACATTTAAAAGAAGGGTTGATGGAGAAGCACTTGCGCTAGCAGAGCTCACTGCAAATTTATTACCCAAACTTTTACTTTTTTTCCCCCTGCTGGAAAACAGTGGAGAGAATTTGATGCTAATGAAAGGCTGACTTCACAGCACTGGAGACCAGAATTCTGTTTACACGGTGAACAGCTTTGGTGAGTATTTCTCTCAATTCAGTCAACATGCCTCTGTTTGAATTGTGACTCTGTGTGGAATCTCTGTTCACACTCCTTAAGTCCTTATTTAGCTTTTACTCAAAACTTCCTCAAACAGGCTAAGCTCAAAATCAGCTGAAGTTCTTTTGTTTAATATTTGAGTGAAAAATTCAGTAGCCTCTACTTCCACACACAAGATTTTTGAGCATCCACTGCAGCTGCCTGCAAGGGTCATGCCCGTAACTTTGGCAGTTAGCATGATCAACATTTGCTGGCTTGAAATTGCCAGCTCTTTTTAATCTGGGCTCTGAAACAGCTGTTAAGGGGCAGTGATTTCTGGCAAGTTGTGATGAGCTGGAATTAAAAGTAAAGTCAAGTCATCCTGTTTTCAAATCCACGTACATTCTCCTACACTCTTAACTCCCACATATGTACACATTCTTGAAAAAGCTCTGTTTGAAGTAGAAATAGTTTGCAGCAGCATGGAATATTTAATCAAAGTCAGTACTCACTTAGGCCACACATAAATGGGTCAAATTGCAGCTTGAGGTGCCTTCTCCTAACTCCGACCCTTGTGCAGAGACATTCACGGTATGGATAGCTGCTGCTAGAGCTGTCTGCACTAGTTCCTTGGCTCTCATTCCTGCAAAGCTGCCAGGTGCAGAAAGAAGTACATGGTGTAACTCTGACCTCGTCTATGTAACAGTGAGCCAGGCGGTTTCCTTTTAAGTTACTGTCTGCACAGAAGGGGAATCAGAAGGGCACATTAGAGTGTAAGTTTGCATATATTTGTAGGTGAGGTAGACCTTGGTGTAGTTAGCTGGAATCCCACCAAAAATGCTAGGATTTGCAACGTTGCTGCAAATGGAAATTTCGTATTTGAACTTGTAACATACTAATTGGTATGCCTGTAGAGTTACAGGGAAGTGGCATCAGAGTAAATTCTCTTCTATGAAAGATGGCTAGAACCTGAAGACATTTTCTCAGATAAGCTGGTGTTACATATAGTCTTGAAAGACAGAGTTCTAGAAATCCAGAGATTCTTCGTAGCGTGCTACCAGGGCTGTTGTTTTCAAATAGATTTTCCAGAGCTATCAAATATGAAATTAGAAGTCATGTAATTGAGAACATTCTTGTGATTCCAACTAATTTAAACATACATGGATACAGTGTAGACCTTGGTATGGCTAATAGAGATAATTGCAGTGAACTGGGCAGACTGGGGACTCAGGTGATTTTGCAATTCACACTGAGTTTGAAGATGCTGTACTTACAGGGCTAATAGTACTGTTTCAGGGGAATAGTCTCTGTGTAGGCTGCAGTCACCACAGTTTTTCTGGTTTGGATACTGGAAGATGAGAAGACCTACTTGAGTGATTCAGTCGCGTGAACTTCCACTGAAAACATTAATGTTTAATTTTAGATTTTTTTGAGTTCTGGAAGTGAACTCAGGGATGCTACTTCTGCATTTTAAGTCTCCAGTGAACCAGGTCCTGAGGTTTTGATTCAGCCCTTATTCATGTCTGATTCAGTCAGACTCCCACAGAATTCGGTGAGAAAAAACGAGTGATAATCTGTCATAAAAATTACTCAGGGTACAATGTATGCACAGTTAAAGATGTGTTCTGTTTAAACCAAACTAAGCCAGTCTGTGTAACTCTTGAGACACTATGAAACAGTATGAAGGTATTTCAAGGAATACTGACGACTCAGCTTGCATTAGTTTTATTCCTCACACACTAGGGCTTAAAACTCAGATGAAAGACAGGTAGCATCTGGCTTTGGAGAGGTCAAAAAGAGAATTAAATCTTACTTTCTGGCTGGTACAGCAAATGTCTATGGAAGAGAGGGATTATCATTACGTTACCTAGTCATTAGGACGTCCTGCAAGTACCCATAAGGGCTGTGGCAATTAATGCAAGGAAGCGAATGAAACCGTCCAGCTAGAACATCAAAAAGCCCTCAGCAGCAACGGTGGACATGTTACCATCCACTAGCAGAGATGCATAGATCAGCAGCCATCTCTGCTTCCTATCTCATCCCTCAACAATGCTAGGATTTCGTCCTGGCAGATACCGCAGGTCATAACACAAGATCTCTGTTATAACTCATGACATTTGACGATGGCACATTACTTCTGTCCCTTCACTAGTTACATGTTGCAGCCACCTCTTACCTCTTCTCTTGGCATCCATCTCTTAACTGTCTGTTTTTCTTCTCCATTTCCCATGATAGTCTCTCCAGCAGTGTCACTCACCTGTGTTCATCTTTCTCCCACCTCCTGACTCCCACATGCTTGGTCCTTCTTACTCCATTCTCCTTTCCATTTGCATTTTACCTTTACATGCCATTATAGATCTCTGTATAAATACAGAGGTAAATACACTTTCAATAGCATGTTACCCTTTTTGCTCTTTCTCTCTGCTTGTTTTATCTCCTTTCACCTTTGGAAGGTTGTGGACAATTTGAAGGATGTGTTTGTGCAGTCCCAGACTAACTGGGACTGTTGGAGAAGGTGAGAGGTTTGTCCTTACCCTTCTGACAGGCTAAGGGTTTTTTCCTTCTTTTTTGAGGCAGTTGGCAGCAGTAATCTTTGTGTGGATGAAGTGCTGGAAAATGTATAAGGGGTGTCACTGTTTGAACTAGCGTTACAGTTAAAAGTAATTCTTACCAGACTTGCTTTATGTTTAAATTTCACAATAACGTAATTCAGTTCAGCAGCTTTGAGAATTGCCTACACTTTTGCTTTCTGCTGTATTCATCAGAGGTGAGTGTATGTATACCCGAGGAGCCCCCAAGTGCACACTGAGGAAAGAGCAGGGATATGTTTATTGTACATTGTGAGGTGAAGAAGGAAGTGGGACGCAAGTGCTCTTCTGGACATCTCCACCTTAGGTCTGAATCGATTTCCACATGGAAATTCACCTGAGATTTCTTATTTGGAAGACTGCCCCTCTAGGGAAAATTCACTACAATGCTATGATCATAAGCTATCTGTGACCTTTATACTACAGTACCTTCTACAGTTCTTACAAGAATGGGAAAGGGTTTTGGATACATATTTCTCTCCTTAAGTGGCACTTTCCTGCTTTCTATCTTTTCCCCCTTTCTGGTGGCAATATAGTATTAAGTTGCAATGGATCATGACCTTAAAGAGAAGGCGTAAAATAAGTTGGCTCCTGACTGAAATTATGGGCGTGCAGCATTCTCTCCCACACGTTCTGTCTGTGCTATTTATTTCTTCTTTCAGGATTTACGCTTATTAGCACTGAGTCCTCCTGTTGCTGTTTTCAGCTCCAGCTGCTCCCATCTGTACATAGTGATCCTATTCTGTGCAGTGCTACTTCTCCTGCAACAGCAAATTTTGTTGTAATTAAATTCCCAGGTGAGAAATACACAAGAGAGAAGGACTTGGAGCAGACAAGCAGGGAGATTTTAAGTGTTCCAAAAACCTCCTGAAAGCTGTTAGAGATTGCCTTTTTTACAGCAAACACTGACTGAAGACTGACAAATACTTGACAAGAACAGCTCCACAGACCACCTGGAAGTGCCTATGAACCACTAATGGTCTACAAAGACTTTAGATAACTTTACTGAGTGTTTATTGATTACTGCAGATGAGGAAGAATTATTAAGTTAGAATCAGGGTGAATTTTGTCTCTTTGTGATAGAACACATAGTTTAAAAAGAAGTTCTATGAGATGTTTTTCCTGTATATTAACCTTGATCCAGTTAAAGCTTTTCATATATTTGGCATTTAAGTTAGACTTAATTTAATAACATGGCTTAGAATATCATTTGAGATCAAAGACGCAGAGTCTTTAAATCTTTTTTCATCCTTTTAAATCTCTTCAAGTCCTTGTCAGTGCTTTAGCATTCTTTTATGGCTAGGTCAAAGCACATGCAGAAGTTTCCAAGTTTTATTAGAAACAATTGCTTGTTTCCATAACGAAGTGTAAAAAAAGTAACACCGTGGCCTAAAAGTGGATGAGAGACCATAAGATTCCTTGTTAAAAATAATAAACACACTGAATCGTTAAGAAAGCCTATGTAAGCTCATAAAGTTGAGATTAGACAAGAAAAATGCTGACCGAATCACAGTGGCAAGTACTTCATCTCTTCAGAGGTCAGGGGATATTTTAAAAAGAAGAGTGTTTTTTCCTCCTTATTAAGACCATTGTCTGTGTTGCTGCTTATGCTGACTCCTTTCTGACAGCATTCAGTTCCTTCCATGCAATAAGAAACCACAGTATGTTGTGGAATGTAAGGCCTCATAGAGGTTATCAGTCTTTACCTGCATGACTGATAAAGTGTAAGAATATTCAGATTTCTTCCCATATGAAAAAGTATTTAATTCATATTTACTTGTGTCAAAAAATTCTGTCAGTGTTGGTGGTCACATGGAAATCTCCTCAGGTACAAAGGAACCAACCTGTTCAGCAGACTTATGTATGATGTATAGTATTAACTGCAGCTGATGTTCAGTAATGAACATGAAGACACAAGCAGGATTATCAGTAATGACCTGTGTAATCACAGAAGAGGCAGGAAAAGCTCTGCTCTATTCAAGGTGGTGTTGAGAGGAGAAATACTTGATCTGCCTTTAACTTTCAAGTTGCAGTTGTGTCTTTTAACTTCTGCAATTTGCAACTGATGTTTTCGTTAGGAAGAATGTTAATGTGACAGCGTGTCATCATTTGGTGGGGAAAAGGTGACATAAGGCAAACAGCTGTTAAAAATATTTTGATAGAGCTCCTGTCAGTAGATTTAACCTGTCAGACAAGACTTAATCTCTGAATGAAAGCTTGAGGGCATCCAAGCCAACAACCTTCTGCTTTTAGGCACCATTTCCTTGCTGTTACGATTTTATGCTTAACACTTTTTATCTGCTACCACCAGCAACTTGCCAACCTAAAAAAAATTTAAGATTCTAAGAGCAAGAATTGTGACCCCAGATCCAACCTGGATTCATGCATTTTATGTATCCCATGTGTTAATCCCACCACACAGAGAGGTTTCTTTATATCGTGACAGGAGGTGGGGCAGGGATGTCCAGAGTATTTGTTTATTCCTCCTTGGGGGACTCAGAAGAGCACAAAGGCAGCTAGAGGAAGCTCTGTGGGATGCTTGAGAGCCTTAAGGCCAGGAAATATGCAAATGCAGGTTTAAAAGCTGTCATTCTCTGTTCTTCTTCCCATTCTTAGGGGTTCAGCTCAGGCTTAAGTTTTATGCCTGTAGCATGTGAAGCTTCTCTAAAAAGATGAGAAAAAAACATACTAGTGAATAGTGGATATCATGCTAAAAGATAGAACTCCATCAGACAAAGATCAGTGTGTTGCTGAAAAAAGGCCCAGAAAATTACCTTTCCCATCTGCTTATCCAGAAGAATAAAAACACACCAAGAGAAAGAAAAAATACACAGCAAATGATGATTTTAAACAAATTTCTTGTACTATCCAGGCTTATTTCAGTTCTTGTTTATACTTGATTTTGCTACAAAACACCCTCTGTTCTGGGTTCCCTAGAGGGGGGGGTCCATCTAGAAGTTCTGGCAGTTGTACTTTGCTTTAGGAACTGAAAGACATGAGAGGTCTCACAGACATCTCTGAGACACCTTGATGTGAGACATCCATCCCCTGGGTATCTCTCATCTCCTGCTGAGCCCCGAAGGCGATGAGAAGCTGCTTTCCCTTGTCAGAGCCTTTGGGGATGGGGAGGGAAGAGAGATCCTTATTGACATTGTTCTCTTGAAACAAAGGGGAGTGCATTTAAAACAAATACTTTTTTATATTGCTAAACTCCCCCAACTGCCTTCAGAACTTGCACAACACAGGCATCTCTGATTTGGCAGAGACGATCTTTTAAGAATTGACTTCACAAATTGGTTTTGTTTTCTTGCTGTGGGGTGAGCAGTATGAATGCCACAATGAAACAAAAGAAAACATGCCTTCAGCTAAATTCTCCTCTCACAGCCCTGCAAACTCACTCAAGCCAACTCAGTAGCAGCAGCAGAACTGAGAAAAAATGCTTTAACTCCACAGATCCTTGAGGTTTATATATGTACTGTTGGCAGGATTAGGGAGACAAAGTGGTTCACTGATGTAAACATAGAGGGGCCAAGCACCGGACTGAGTCTTGCTACACTTCTAGAAGATAATGTGTTGCCATGCAAACAAAACCTGAGTTAGGAGGTTCCCCAGCAGTTTACCACCATGTCGCACAACCCTAGGCAGAGCTAGTCTGCTGGTCTGTTTCATAAATAAGGTAAAAGAAAACGTCATGAGATCCATTACTCAAGACAACCTGCAATCTAGGTAAATATGTCACAAGTGTATCATAATATCACCTCTAAGATGTAGGGGATAGGAAGTAATGCAGCCTTTCCTCTTGATGTCCTTGGGTGAGCTGGAACCTGAATAAATGATCTGCTTATCTGTGGATGCAGAAAATATGTTAAAGTTGAGTGTCACATTTTTCCTGATAAAGTAACTGAAAGGGAGGGTATAGGCATTGCATCTTCCAGTTACTCATCCTTGTTATAAGGAGATGAAAAAATGGCTAGGGTTAGACTCCTCAGCATCCAGATAAAGCATTATGTGTGGTCCCTAATCTTCCCATTCCATTCTGAGTGATTTTCCCTGCTACCTAATGTTGTATAATGGGGCTCTGAGGAATTAGATCAGTTGTTCACCTTATATCAACCTTGTATAAGCTTGATTTTTGTTGCTTTGAAAATTCAAGTACAGGAGTGAGAGTTGGGGGTAAAGTTCAGTGATTGTCTGAATGTCATCAACATATCAGTGAAGATACTGTGTGCACACAATGTGGAGTAAACCCCGTATAGTGATGACAAACTGACTGACCTCAGGGGAAACCCACATCAGAACAGCTGGAGCCAGGCCTTAGGCTACAGGTTGAGAAATAAGTATAGGAGTTCTTTCTTTTGCCACTCACCTTAATTATGTGTTTGGAGGTCTTACTGGGCTTACTTAGAGAAGCATCTTACTGCGCAAAGAAACTACGCCCTGTTAAAGCATCTTTAATAAAGCAACAGCTCACAGTATTGCTGAATTTAATTTGTGTATTTGTTTTGCATCTTGTCCTGTGTGCTGTGATGAAAACCACCAATGCATTTCATTACTGCCTGTAGAAAAACAATGATTCACCCTTAGCTGCTTTGAGTTCTTGCTGCAATAGAGATGGAGTTTAAGCATGGGTTTTGTGTACAAGAGGGAAGGGAGAAACCTGACCCAAAAGTATAAGCTACAGAAAATGAGAATATTAGGGAGATGTAGTTTTATATGTTTAGCAATGAGTAACTGGCCAATTTCTGTACTTTTTGTCATTATATGTTGTCCCCTGTGGTATCTGCGCACAGCACACATTAACACTTAAGGTCGGACAGACAGCCATGGTACATTGCTCACTGCTAAACTCAACTAAACAGGAAAGACATGAGAGACGTAAAAAAAAAACCCACAGCTTTTACCTTCCTAAAGCCTCTTTTCAAGGTCAGTGAACATAAGCTTTATTCTTGGACCTGTGAGTTAACCCCAGTGCTGGTGGACCGTGTGAACTAGACAGCGTGACTTGCAATTTGTGCAAAGATCATCCAATTTTTTCTATCAAGTGTTTGCGTTTGGCTATTAGTGTATTAATATGGGAAAGTAGCTCCCTCTAGTGATAGGAAACATTCATAATTTCCATGTTTCCAAATGCAGTTGAATAACAAAATGCGGTTGAATAACAAAAAGTTTGGAAGTTGTGACATTGATTCCACAAGTGTACATATAGCTCATTCAAAGATACATTGACTTACATAGGTTGCTTTCATGAGCTTGCTTACACGACTTGCTGAACTGGAACCCAAGAGTTCACACTCTTCATTGTTAATTAGTACAGTATTACAGTGCTTATGGAATTTTAAAAATACCTTAAAATGGAATTTTAATTATAATTAACATTAGGACAAAAATCTTTAATACTCTTTNTTGTTTTTTAATGGAAATTATATTGACTCTACATTAAATTTTAAATTTCTTCTCTTTCATGTGCTTAGATTTAAATGATGGTATGATTTTGTGAGAAATACTTGTATACTCTTTTTCTAAGATGAAGGTGATACTTTTTGTCTTGTTTTTATCACTAGCATAACAAGAATTATGGCTGCTGGTGGTACATGAGAAAAAATATTCTGCTGTCAGGCCCTTTCTCTGTGTCCTGTCATCAATACTGGTGGCATTATATCTGAAAAAAAAACGCTCTCTGAAACTCACAGGAACTGATCAGTACTTAGGCTAGTTTCTTCCCATTCAAAGCAGCTTTTTCATACTGTGTATATTTATTAGCAGTCCTTTAAAGCATCATTAGTCTTTGCTGTGATTGCTGCTCTACTTTTATGGCGTGCCAGTTGATTCTTCACTGTTAAACAGCAGGAAAATCTGAGGAAAAACATGATCAAACACCCACTCTGGAAAATACACAGAGGAAATACTTAAATTGAGCAGACACTGAGAAAGGAGGCATTTTACCTCATACTGTGTTAAAATGTCATTTTTATTTCATTATATAAAGCCAAACATAAGACAAGAAGTATGTGGTAAAATCACTCAAACCACCTGACATTATATACTGATAACTAGTACTAATTCCAGAGGAAGCACTTAAGGAATTTCATCACTTAATAGAATGAAAATTAACAGTGATTGTAATTTAGTCTGGAAATGAGTATACCTGCTTCATTACAGTGATACGATTTGTTAAGCAATAAGAGGAAAAATCTAGTTGCTATGTCAATCTATTGAATGTATTAGTTAATTAGTTATTGAACTAAGCTGGAGAGAGGGCATGCCTATGGCTCTTTCACCATTTCTCCAGCCAACTTTTACTAATCCGTCACATGTGCTTTTTACACTGCTGCTGAGAGAGGGGATTTCTATATTTTCCCATCAACAACTTACACAGTACAATGTGAAAGTTGCTTTTTTCCATATCCCTTTATNTGTCCTGTGTGCTGTGATGAAAACCACCAATGCATTTCATTATTGCCTGTAGAAAAACAATGATTCACCCTTAGCTGCTTTGAGTTCTTGCTGCAATAGAGATGGAGTTTAAGCATGGGTTTTGTGTACAAGAGGGAAGGGAGAAACCTGACCCAAAAGTATAAGCTATAGAAAATGAGAATATTAGGGAGATGTAGTTTTATATGTTTAGCAATGAGTAACTGGCCAATTTCTGTACTTTTTGTCATTATATGTTGTCCCCTGTGGTATCTGCGCACAGCACACATTAACACTTAAGGTCGGACAGACAGCCATGGTACATTGCTCACTGCTAAACTCAACTAAACAGGAAAGACATGAGAGACGTAAAAAAAAAACCCACAGCTTTTACCTTCCTAAAGCCTCTTTTCAAGGTCAGTGAACATAAGCTTTATTCTTGGACCTGTGAGTTAACCCCAGTGCTGGTGGACCGTGTGAACTAGACAGCGTGACTTGCAATTTGTGCAAAGATCATCCAATTTTTTCTATCAAGTGTTTGCGTTTGGCTATTAGTGTATTAATATGGGAAAGTAGCTCCCTCTAGTGATAGGAAACATTCATAATTTCCATGTTTCCAAATGCAGTTGAATAACAAAATGCGGTTGAATAACAAAAAGTTTGGAAGTTGTGACATTGATTCCACAAGTGTACATATAGCTCATTCAAAGATACATTGACTTACATAGGTTGCTTTCATGAGCTTGCTTACACGACTTGCTGAACTGGAACCCAAGAGTTCACACTCTTCATTGTTAATTAGTACAGTATTACAGTGCTTATGGAATTTTAAAAATACCTTAAAATGGAATTTTAATTATAATTAACATTAGGACAAAAATCTTTAATACTCTTTGTACTTTCTATTTTCTTGTGTTTTCATGAACTCACTTCCCTAGTTTTACTCCCTCATACTGCAGAAGTAACCAATAAAGTTTTGCTCATTTGCTCACTCAGTGTGTTGCTGAGGTTAAAATTGCCTATAATTACCATTCCTCATTTCTTAGGAGAACCGTAAAACCTTTGAGGACTTCATGCTGAAAGGTACTGGGCATTCTGCTTCGTTCCACAGAGCAGCTAGATGCTGCTTGATTTTGTCATGTGCTTGACTTTAAGCACATAAAGAATCTGGATGTGATTATTAATAATAATAATCATGGACAGAGTGGGGATCTTTTTTCCAGGATCATCTTCCTCCTATGCAGAAAATCCTAGTTATTCTTAAAATGGCCCTTAATGTTGACAGTTAGGGGCATTTATTGAAACCTGTCTGAGGCTTCAAAAATAATTTGCACAGTAAGTTTCACCCCTGAACATTTTAAGCTCAAGTCAATACCACTTGTGAGGAATATGTAAGTTTATGCATTTCTCTGTTTGCTTGTGTTTTTCTGCTTTTAAGTCATAGTATGAACTTGTTTTTTAATGGAAATTATATTGACTCTACATTAAATTTTAAATTTCTTCTCTTTCATGTGCTTAGATTTAAATGATGGTATGATTTTGTGAGAAATACTTGTATACTCTTTTTCTAAGATGAAGGTGATACTTTTTGTCTTGTTTTTATCACTAGCATAACAAGAATTATGGCTGCTGGTGGTACATGAGAAAAAATATTCTGCTGTCAGGCCCTTTCTCTGTGTCCTGTCATCAATACTGGTGGCATTATATCTGAAAAAAAAACGCTCTCTGAAACTCACAGGAACTGATCAGTACTTAGGCTAGTTTCTTCCCATTCAAAGCAGCTTTTTCATACTGTGTATATTTATTAGCAGTCCTTTAAAGCATCATTAGTCTTTGCTGTGATTGCTGCTCTACTTTTATGGCGTGCCAGTTGATTCTTCACTGTTAAACAGCAGGAAAATCTGAGGAAAAACATGATCAAACACCCACTCTGGAAAATACACAGAGGAAATACTTAAATTGAGCAGACACTGAGAAAGGAGGCATTTTACCTCATACTGTGTTAAAATGTCATTTTTATTTCATTATATAAAGCCAAACATAAGACAAGAAGTATGTGGTAAAATCACTCAAACCACCTGACATTATATACTGATAACTAGTACTAATTCCAGAGGAAGCACTTAAGGAATTTCATCACTTAATAGAATGAAAATTAACAGTGATTGTAATTTAGTCTGGAAATGAGTATACCTGCTTCATTACAGTGATACGATTTGTTAAGCAATAAGAGGAAAAATCTAGTTGCTATGTCAATCTATTGAATGTATTAGTTAATTAGTTATTGAACTAAGCTGGAGAGAGGGCATGCCTATGGCTCTTTCACCATTTCTCCAGCCAACTTTTACTAATCCGTCACATGTGCTTTTTACACTGCTGCTGAGAGAGGGGATTTCTATATTTTCCCATCAACAACTTACACAGTACAATGTGAAAGTTGCTTTTTTCCATATCCCTTTATTTGTTTGTGTGGAAATAGCATTGTCTTTAGGCCAACCAGTTGATCTGAGCAGCTTTTTTAGCTCGATTGCTACTTGTTATTTTTCAAAGTTGTTCCTTCCTCCAGCCCTTTAAAGTAAAGCTTCTTTATTGAATATACATCTAGGCTTTGTGGCATTCATATGACTTCACAGACAGCTGTTCCATTTGTCTTGGCTGTATCACATGAAAAGATTTTTTAACTGGAGAGGTTAAACTGCATTCAGGATGTCAGGTGACCATGGTCAACTGGAAGTCTGCACTTGGAAAATTAACATGTCTCAATTAGGAATGTTTTGTTAACATGACTGTTAACATTGTCTGTTTTCCGAGGTAGTTACCAGCTTCAGACCTCAGTTGTGACTGGAGGATTTAATTTAAGAAAAAACTGTCTCTAGAAAGAAAAGCACCTAACTCTCACTCTTCCCTTACTTACTCAGCCAGATCTGTTCAGCCCAATTTTACCATTTAATCATGAAAATGAATGTGAACTCCATTGTATCCAGTGGTGGTATGAGACCTTAGTTGGGGTTTCCTCTCCCCTGCGAGGGGATGACGAAGAGCAGAACTTGGCTTTTTTAGCACAGGGCATGTGAGCAAGATCTGTTTTGTTTTGTGAGTCATACCTATTTATTTTGCTCTGTACATGCAGTTATCTAACATACTTCTGGTTCCAGGCTTTCTGCTGAAAGCAGCTAAGTCAGAACTTAGAGACATTTAGAGTGGAAAAGTTATATCAGCAGTATAAATTTACAGGTAATTAAGAGAGATGAAAAAAACAGAAAAGGAAGTTGGAAAATGAGACTATATTCTATGCCAGCAGTAATCTGATGCTTACCAGCTGCCAAACTAGGAAAGCAATTGAAACAAATTGAAAAATGGCCTGTTGTTCATCTTCTCACACATCAACCACTATCCTGAATGTACACCATTCACCTGTATCCCTTCTCCCTGTGCTGGGAAAGAGATAACTCTGTAGTGCCAAAACTTGTAGACAAGTAATAGCTTAATAGCGAATTCAGAGTAGTTCAAGGTTACACTTTATAAGGGAAAATCTTTCGGTATTCCCAATGACAACTTGCCAAATGCTTCCCTCTGTCCTTAATTTTTGCCTCTTTTTTATAATTTCCTGAGTAAATTTAGTTAATCTAAAGAGTAAGGATTTCCCTATTTTGAAAAATCTCATTGCCTCTCCCTAGATTTGTTATAATTAGTACAAGAGTATCTCAAACTGTTTCCTGAGAGGAGACCTTTCTTTGGCTTAAGGCATCTTGGCTCCACTTCCCTGAAATCTTTTAACAGCATTATATCTCTTGACAGGATACAGGTTTCTAATTGATTGCTTTGTGCATTAGTATTGCAAGATAGCAAGTCTAAAAGCCATTTTCTGGCATCAGTGCATGTACTGAGGAGCTTTTTACAAAGATTGGGTTCCTTGATTCCAGTGGCTGAACTTTGGCTACAAAGGTTGTTTTGATGTTCTCACTCTGCTTTTAGGGACGTTATCCTATGTTTGAGAAGATAAAAATAGAACAAAACTGCTCAGGATTGTCAAGAAAAACTAAACTCCATATATCATGACTGAACAAAGCAAAAGTAAAATATCCTTCTATCTCACTAACCCTCACATGATCTGCAGCTTTTTGGCAGAGAGGTAACTGATGTGGTGAAGATTAATGTTTCTTCGATTGCTCTGTTTTAACCTTTGCTTAGAAATACACTGGGCTTTCTTTTCAGAATATGAAATCAACCTTGCTGTCTGAAGTCAGTGAAATTTTACACAAGTGAAAATGAGAAGAGAGTTCTGAACTATGCATCCCTGAACCAGTTATAAAAAGCAACAAATAAGGTGCATATGAGTAGAATGAAAGGTAAAATTCTTAAATGGCATTCTAAGAGACATTGCAAAGCTTTGATTTTCTTCCTTTTATCATACCAGAACCTCCTCTCACACACAGTAAATTCTTCTCTAATTCTGTCTGAACAATCACGTTTGAAATCCTAACGAAATACAGATGTTCAGGCAGATTTGAGAATGAGTAATGAAAATTCATTCATGTTGTCCTACTGTAGAACAGTCAGCTTATTCTGAGTACTAGTTCTGAGCTTTAGTCAGTTTTGAAGCTTTCTAAATGAGTTATGTTATAGAAGACCACAAATACTCTTTTCATCTGCTATATCCTTGTCATTAGTAGGGGAAAAGTTTCATGCTTGTTAAGGTGCTGTGAGGTCTCTTCTGAATTCAGCAGAAAGGTGTGACTTGTCAGAGGTGAGAGAAAGTGTTTAATGCTTATCATGCAGTGAACCGAGCCTGGAACGTTGACTTTTGACGGTGGTTTCCTTTTATAAGGGATTCTTTACAGAAACTGCAGCTTTAGTCACCCACTATCCATATTGTCTGTGTCTATGTTTTGCTTGGTAGCAGTGCCTACACGTGCACGTGATAGCTCCACCATTTGTTGTCGTCGTTCTGAGTGGCACTGGAACACGCCATTCGCTGTCCTTGCCATCCCAAGCCTTGTTTTCCCTCTGAAGCCAATGCTGTCTATTACAAGACAGTAAGAATGGTGTACCCTGCGTTTGAGACCGCTGCTTGTGCTGCTGTGACTGTTCTGCACCTTGTTTTTGCATTCCTGAACACTGGGGGACACTGCTTGCTTGCCTCTTTCTAGCTGCACTGTTGAACACACAAGGCATATTGTTTCTCTTAAACTCAAGGACCGGAATTCATGATTATTCCTCCAGATGGTCCACAGCTTCTAAAATTGGATTCAAAGGAGACAGAATTCTGCACAGTATGATTTTAGTTTATTCTAATTAATAAAATTAATGGGTCAAAGATAGGATTAAATAATGTTGCAGTGATGCTGATGAGAAGCTAGCGCTTAGTTTCCTATAGGAAACACTATTGGAATAACTGAATTTAGCAGCTGTATACCTAGACCAGATACAGGGATGTGAGAGTAAGCTGCGTTTGTCATATGTATGCAGTTAACCAGCTGCACCATACAACTTGTATCTAGTGCATAAGGCACGAGAGCTTTCAGCATAATAGAGCAGGAGACCTTGTACTTTCAGTCATTGTTGTTTTCAAAGCAGACCACGCAGCTGGAGATAGCAGTCCTGTTTCTTTCAAAGGACCTTAAGGTTCTCTTCTGAAGTGCAGAGCAACTGTGAAATGCAAAGGAGAGGAAAAGATAAGATCTTGTGATAGTCTTGAATATGTTTTGGTATGTTAATAGGATTTAAGTTACTAACCAAATGCATTGGAACCAGTTGTGTCCAAAACCTCAGATCTTTTATGTGTAGGTTTGGCTCTTCTTTTCCCCTCAGCTCACTTAAACCATTCACGCCACCACCAACTTTTTTCTATAATTGAATTGTGTATCCACAGTACACAAATAGCCAAAACCAAAGTTGCAGGGAAGGAGATTACATACGTGTATATAAAATAGCATAATTCTCACTAGCTGATGAATCTACCTTATGGCTTGATTTTATAAGGAGAAGAAAGGACACTTCTACTTAGCCTTACATAGGCTGCATAAAAGCAATGCNTCTTCTCTGAAGTAAGTGGTGGATTGTGGGAGAAATGTCAAAAATTAATGCATGGAAACTTTTATCTCTGTGGTATATATAGATCCACATTGACTTCTATTGTTCAAACATAATGGTGGATAAAAACTCAAATGGGACAAAGGCATAAATAGGAAACCATGGAGGATGCTACTGATTATTCAGCATAAAAAATCAGGCATCTCGCTTTCTTCTCAGTTGCTACCCTTCTTGCAGTTTGCATGGCAGTCCCACCCATTGAATAAAAGCAAGCAGTAGATCCGTGGATTCTATAACCACTTTTTTTGGAAGCTTCTCAAATTGTTATGTTTCCTTCCAGAATGAAGAAATGGAGACGTAAAATTGGCTAATAAGAATTCTGTAGAGAAGCAGCTGTTAATACTCAGCTGATGTAGGAAATTACACCTTTTGTCTCCTTGTCACAAAATTAATACCAACTCAGCAACTGTGTTTTGCCCACCCTGCAGAATAAGAGCACTGTGATGCTAATACGGACTGGCATCACTTGAGTTCTCAAGTAGGAGGTCATACTCCTGCAGCCTTAATTGTAAATCCAGTTTAAGTCTGTGCAGCTATGTTTTCCCAAGTGAGGATAAGAATTGCCTGCTTTCAAAAAATGGTTTTTGGGAATGAATTTTTCCTTAATGCTTTTAAACATTATGTTCAGAACAAGCTGATGAACTTCCCATAATTTTATCAAACTCTACTGGCTGAAAACTAAGTGATTACTAATAGATGGAGGCTGCTGAGCTTAGTTCTGGTTGTAGACATTTGCAGAAAATCTGAAGAGCATGCGTCTCAAAAAAAGTGCTATGATTCTTGATGACTAATCTCTCAGAACAGTTCTAAGCACCAGCTACTGAACACAGCCGTAAAACCCTTTCTGGGAGGTAAATTTCTGACTGAAGACATGATGTTCTAAGTGCTCCCTACACTGAAAGCAGTGAAGACATCTTACAGCATGTAGAACGAAGCCTATCTCTGGACCGTGTGCAGATGCAATGCAGGACGTGAAGGGGTCTCTTAGCATTTCAGCCTCTCCCTGCCAGATGATCTGGAACATACATCACATTTAGCAGTTGTTAGAGGTTGCCAGTCTGGTCTGCTCTGCAGTTTCCTCTCCTCTCACACATCAGGTTATTTGCAGAAAATCTGCAGGACAGACTCCCTTTGGCAGAAGAGTGACAGTTTAAGTAGCCTTCTTACAGAAGAACCACAAAGCACCTGTAGTAATTTTTTTTCCTAACAATGCAAAGTCAAAACAGTGCTATTCTTCTGGGTTTTTTTCCCCAAAGAAAACATACCAAAACCTGCAAATTAAGGGATTTAATTAAAATAAATGTTTATTAGTGTAAATAACAGTTAGGGTCAACCAGTAACCAGCACTATGCAAAGCCAGGTACTGCAAAACCCTGGAGACATCTTTCTAGTTGTACTTTTCTGAATGGAATTACTGTGTTAGTAAATGGGAGTATTTGTGCTCTGGAGCACTCCAAAACAAATAAAGGGGTTTAGGAGGCCTTATACCTGCTTTTCTCTTAGATACAAAATGGGTATGTGTTGGGCTTCTTTTAGGAGACATGCTTTACTAAGCATTATAATAATTTGACTTTTGCAAATACTTGTATTCCAAGTGGGTGGAAGCTCTGGAATTCAGGAATATCTTAGTGGCCTATTACCTACAAAACAGATAAGAAAAAAAGAGACAGTGTGGGAAAATCAGTGGGGACAAAGTTAAGTAGAAGTAAAAATGTCCCCCCATATTATGCTTGCTCTAATATAAGCCCTACCTAGTGTGTTTCTGGTGATTTAGGGAGAGACTATACAATTTGCTCCCATACAGCTTATGAACAGATGAGGAAAGGAAAAAATATCCATTATTATTACTTTAATGTTTCCTATCCACCATATAAGGATAGTAAGTTTATTCTTGGGTTTGGAGAAGACAGTTTTATAAAGGCAGTTGGGTTTTTTTTCTAGGAAGACAGTAAATAAATGAAGCATCTTTCTTTCAATTTTTCTTAGTATGTTGGGGAAAATTTAATTTTTCTGATTCATGTTTTTCTGGGGGGTGAGATGGAAGGGTACAAGCTGTAAGGATGGGAAGCATGACCATGCAGCAGTTTCTTCACAATGTGCAGATCTTAAGACAGCTGCTATCAAGGGAATAGTGCTATTAAAGGAATTCTCATTGATGTCAATCCTTTATGCATGTACATGCATACACCTTTCATTAAATAGACAAAATGGATCATTACTCTTCTAGCAGGTGAAGAGTTTTCTTTAAGCCCTGAGGTTGAAGATGAGTGTTCGTTCATTTTTGCTATAGATGTTCCTTCTATTGTTTTAACTGTAACTTGTTTTGCAACTTCCAGTTGCTTTGGGAAAACATCTGCCATTTTCTCTGACTGAGAATTAAGCCAAATCTTTCACCAATATTGAGGTAAAACTTGCCCTTTTTTCATATTGGCGGATTTGTTGTAAGGTAGTACAGGCTTATTATCAATTAAATAAATGCCTTTTTTTGACCCATAAAGCTTCTGAAATGACAATAGATAAATCTGTTTTGGCTACTCTGAAAATTCTATTTCTTCCCATTGAAGGCAGGGAAAGAAGGAGGGCATGGGATAATCTTACCCCAAAACTCCCAGCTAGGAAAAACTTGCAGTAGTCGGACAATATAAAGGATCACATCTCAACACATTTTTGCTGACTTTCATATTCTTTCCTGTTTTCTTTGCAAAGCAATGACAAATTACTCTCAGGGAAAGTTTCTGGTTTTGGAGTTAATTTGCTGTCTTTGAAATAACAAAAATTCAATTGAATCAACCATTTTTGATACATCTGCATAGAGCCAAAAGTTCAAGTCTTTTGCATGCTTTCTTGATGACACATTTTCATTGCATGGGAGAATTTCCTTGTGTGTTTGGACAGAATCTCTGTACATGTAGACTGTATGAAAATGTATCTCTGAAACTGCCTCATCTTTCCTGGCACCCCATTCATTCTAACTGCCTGTTAAATCTTCCTCTTATTTTAGGCTGTCTTCCTCTGTCTGCACAGCATTAATTCCATACAAATTAAAACAATAACCTTCCCTATTATTATTATTATTCTCTTGTAGAAGGATAATTACTGACTCAGATCCTTTCAAGAATGGTATTGAAAGAAAAGCCACTTCGACCTGCTTAAAACTGTATAGTAATTTCATTCAAACGATGTAAGACCATTAGGAACGATATAAGTACACAGTTACCATGGGATTGACTGCATGTCACCTGTACCTCACCTCTCCCCATGAGACAATTCTCCTCTAATTTCCTGCCTATTCCTTCCAGAACATGGGATGGCAGAGGCAGTAATGATGATCTTTACAGCTGTTGTCGCCAGGGACAGACAGCTTTCCAGGCGCTGTGTGTGCATGTAAACACTTGCTAGTATGAGCTTTGGGTGTTCAGTATATTCAAAGCTATTGATCAAAAAAAGAAGAGAACGACTCTGGAAATTATACAAGTAAAGTTTCAAATGTGCCTGTGATTTTTTAGTATTTATTTTGTGTATATAAAAACAACAAACGAGCTGGAACAGTATCTCCTCTGATATCTTTTTCCCAGCAGATACTTTGCAGCACAGTACACTTCTATCAAAAATATTGAAGAATTGCATTAATGACAAACATTATTCTGTGCCTTATGTTGTGGTACAGAATGAGCCCTAATTACCTCTTGCTTCTCCTGTAGTAAGAGATACACCATCTTACCCTAACTCTTTGACCTGCTAATATACTTTTTCTATATATATTTAGGCATCACATCACTTGTACAATACTATGTGTGAATGGCCTATATTTTTGAAGACTTTATTGCAATGTTTAAATCCCTCACCTCTCACACAGCACCACAGCCTGTCTTCATTATTTCTTCACCAACTTAACTGAAAGGAACACGAAAATCTTTCAGCAGCTCTCAAATACATAAAGCTGTTAGGTCTTCCTATTGCCAAGTAACATTGGGCTTAGTGTTAGACCTGAAAGGTACTGAGGAGTGTCTGCAAAGTGCTAAGCGTTTGGGGGGAGGCGGGGGGCAGAATCTCTGGAGAGTACTTTCCACGGGAGTTCTTAGTGCTTTCCTATTGCTGGCAAATCACACTTTAGATGCACTATTGTATGTTGTTTTGTAGGGGTGGTATGCAAATAGCTAATTCCCAGGGATATTGCTACAGTTACTAATAGCTAGTGATAGAGTATTTTCTGTCGATGAATGTTGAAGCCCAAACTGCAGCCCAGCACTTTCGCTGACTGACTGTATTAGTGCAGCACGGAGCACAACTTTATTTTGACATGTTTGACCTTGAATTGCTACCCAAATACAAGTATTAAATAACAAAAGTGGAGTACTTGTTAAAACAGAATGTGTGATTTTGGTACCAGGAACGTGTTTGATGACTCAGAATAATTTCAGTGAAATTTGAGTGAGAAAATCATGTGTGCATGGGCACTAAGCAGTGCCTTGCTCAGGCTTGAATAGTGCACAGCTTCTCAGCACTAAGATGAAAAGGAAGTAACAGATAAAAGAATGCCACTTAACTTGGGTTGGGAAAGGCCCTGCATGACCCCATCAGATGCTATCAGCATCTACTTCAGGGCTGCTTCACTCTCTTATTAATACGTGTACCGTGAATTTTTACATCAGAAAATAAACTATGATTCTTAGAGATGTAATTATGTTGAGTAATCTGTGGGCAGCATAAACTCCAGTGGCAAGACTTGAGCTACTGTCATCCATTAATTTTGTACTTTGTTAGATTGTTCTGCCAAGGAAGGAACCAGACATTTTACGTGGGTGGCTGAATGCTGGATTTATACTCCACTGCACTGCAGATAGGCCAGAATGTAGTTGTATTTTGCAGTGGTGTAATTCTGAAATAACTCCAACAGGTTCTCTGTAGTTATTCTGGGTATGTGCTTAAGGTAGAATCTAACCCTTTACTTCTGCTTGATTCTGAGGAGGCTTCTAGAGGCTGTTCTCAGAAGGCTGTAGAAGTTACTGAGCCATTGCTGAAAATTTAATTTAATCCTGAGTTCTTCTGAGGTCGTCAGTCTGACTAAAGACCACAGAATTAGTCCCAACTTGCAGAGCAGCAATACTGTGCATGAACTGTGCCCTCTCTGTGTTCTTTTTGTGAAGAAAAAAGGTGGTAGATGCAACAAAGCAGATACCTGTGGATATTGTGCGATGTTATATCCTTCTTGTGTCCTGCAGCTTTCTTAGCTCGTAGACTTGAAAATAATACTGGTACACCCTAAAAATAATTTTAGCCACCATTCTGTATTTCCATCTCTTCCTCTTTCATATAGATAAATTCCTTGCTAAAACACAGCTTGGTGTGCAATGAAGAGCACAAAATCTTTTTGGCAAATGTGTAAGCAAACATTCTCATGCCTGCACCCAAACACACACACATACACAGTGGGACAGATCCTTTGCTGATTTTAATCACTGCAGTTCTGCTGACTCCTGTGGATCTTTGCAGATTGGTCAGACAGTTTCTTACTTTAGTTTAAATAAACCTAGCACACTTTCTCTTAAGTAAAAATCTGTCACTTGGTATGCCTTTCCTATACTGATATAAGAGCTGAGTAGCATTATTCTAGTGTCTGTTCTGTTCTTAGTTCAACGCTTCTGTAACATATTAATTTCCTTAGATATTTTAAGCTAAATGAAACATAGTTTTTCCTTTTGATTGAAAATTTGTATGTTCCTGTGTTAGAGCTCCTCCTGAAATTCTGTTAAAAAGCTACTCAGCAGTTTTTAACTTGGCTGAAAAAATTATATGGAAGACGTTCATAAAAAATGAAGAATAGTTGTTCAGAAAGCCTGTTTCTGAGGTCCACTGTAAGTGATAGAAAAAAAATCTTGTTAGCTTTAAGAAGATTTATGTTGTAAGGTTTCAAGTGGCTTTTCTTGAATGTAATTTTCATGCATAGGAGCAGGGTGAGTTTAAGGAAAAGCTCTTATGAAAAGAGAAGGCTTGCTTTATCTTAGAATTTCTGTTACTAACATTTCCTGCTGTCCATCTCCTTCTTCTGCTCTTCCATGTGTAAGATGAACTTAAAATGTAGGGGAGCCTGCATTTGAGAGAAGGAAATTCAGAATGAAAGTCACAGCCAGAGGGAATATTATCTTCAGTGGATTTACCGTAAGAGCCATGGTGGATCTGGGCAAAATATTTGGCTTTGCCTGTAAAAGTTTCCAATATTGGCCATCTTTGAATAAATTCACCCCCAGATTAGTGATGAGGTGTGATTTACTGGAATGATCTTTGCATCTGTAGCCTTAGTCCGACACAGATCTAGGGGACTTCTGGCCTGGTCTAAGGATGTGTGGGGCCATCTTCTGTCGTCGTTCCCAGCTGAGCCATAGTTGACTGGCATTTTCTTACTGGACACACTTAGTCCTATAGCTGATGTCAGTGAACAAATCTCTTCAATTCAAAGCACTATCCTATCTTCCCTTATTTTACTCTACATTGTAAGAAGATTTGGGGATTGATTTCTCTTGACAGTAATTTTTTTGACCCCACCACCATCAGTTCCACATGACTCATTTTTTCAGACATCTTTTTGTCTAGGAGGACCAGTGAGACTGCATGTGTAAATGGTCTTTCAAAATGCTGAGCACATAGTAATTCCCAGATATTGCCCATCCTTTTTTTCCTGTAAGTTACTGCTGGAGAAACAGAAGTGCTGAATTAAGCCAGGAATGTTTCAGGACTGGATTTACTTTCTCATCTTTTATTTAATCATGATTTATATCCCCAAATAATGAAGCTATTTTGCTTTTAGCTTCAGCTGTTTTAATCTTTAAATTAAAAGTTCATGGCATCATTTTTCACAGTTAGGTTCCATTCAGGCTAGGCTGTATGAGAAAGGTCAGAAGCAAGCTTGTTTTAGTAGATTGTTAAATAACTTGAAAAATGCTGTCTGGTTGGAAATTGATTTGTATGACATCTTTTCATGCTGGCACTGAATCTGGGTCAGTGCTTTTCAGATAATACTCCATTTGACTCAAAAATAGTTTCAAAATTGCATACCTTTTTCATTAAACAATGAGTTTCTAAAAAAGCTTTCTCTGGGGAAAAAGAGGACCAAGTCTATCTTTGTAAACAGATTATTTTTACCGTTTGCTTGTAAAATGAACATAAACCATTTCAAGCTATCAATATTTCCCTTGCTTTCCCTGCAAAAAACCCACACAGAAAATTTTCTGCCCCTTGTACATCAGAATTGAAAGTCTAATGTTAGTTCTTCCAGTCTTCCATTAATCATTTATTTCTGATCATCTGATGAACTCATATGAGAGGCATCTTGAGCCCAAAGATGTTCTTAATATCACTGCTAGAATACTACTGGTATGACTTCAGATGCTGTGGACTTTCATTGTGTTAATCCATCTCCTCCAACATCACGCTTTTATAATGTCTCTGGGGGGAGGAAGTAGATGTTACTGTGACAGTGACCTCTCAAGAAGGGGTGTTTGTCTTTCTTGATGACTATATTAGCTGTAGTAAATATTCTTCTGTGTGCACACTGTTCATACAGTGGGAGGTTTCTAATGTGCTTTTGCTTATTGGAATAAACATGCCTATAATTTGGAAATCAGAACAGATCTAGTGTAATACCTGTTGGGTTCATAGTTGTAAGAGCATCCCTTACAGCTGAATATTTTTTTTTCCCAAGGCTCAGTGCTATGTATGCAAATACATGCAACTCCAGAACACACTTAATGTGAGTTTTTAATGAATAAATGTAATTAACCAGAATTGCCCAGTGAATATGTTTATATTTTTAATAAACTTATAAAATTGTATCTGCTATTGTCCTACTGGACCTGCTGTTTGTACAAGCATATCTGCTTTACCTGTCTACTGAACTTTCAGGCAGATGTGCATTCTCTCTAAGCTGTTATGTTCCATAAGGCAAAAGAGTTAATAAGATTTTCTGTGATTTGTTTTTTGTCGTAATAAAATTCATGTTTTTATAAAAGATATCATTATGTTTAATAGTGAAACGTGAATAAAAGTAAGATGAAAAACAAACATCTGGCCCTTCTGCCACTGAAATCGGTAAGAAAGGCAACACTGAATATTGTGGTAGTTAAGTAGTAGGCTTTCAAAATAATCTGATTTGTGATCAGACAGAAGAAAAGTCACTTTTCCCAAAAGAAATCGGGATTTTTCCATCACAGGCTTTTTTTAGGACATTGGAAAGCTAACTGAGGCCTTGGTATTCTGCCAGGTAAGAGAAGTGGAACTGCCTTGAACCCTTTAGATGAATAAAAGATGCAAGATCAGGCCAACTGACGGTTTTAGCATACAAAGCACAGTCCTGCTTTTCCACTGTCTGCTCACGTGCACAGTATGATATGTTTCTTAATGCCTTTTTTATAGGGGTCTGGTGGAACTGAGAGCAGTGCCACCTAGTCCTTGCAGTTCATGGATACTGTAATGAATCGAGAACATGCAGCTTATACAGGTTATGTGGCAGTGCCTCACAGGAGCTCAGACGTGGGTATTCTGCTTTTACAGACACCCTGTCGTATCTTTCACAAACATACCCAGCCTTGTCTCGAAATCTGCAAAGCTTTTTTGATTCCTGTATTTTCTCATAGTGAATGGAAGACTGTTGTAGAGGTTCAAAGAACCAGAGGCTGTCCAGTTGCTGTAATAGTTACAAATCTTATTCTAACTTCTGACATAAATTTACACAGTTTAATTCACTCCGTCTGTGTGCTTCCATCTTTTTTATCTTATATAGAAGTATTCAGCACCATGTTCCTCGAATGTGTATTTTAGCAATCATACCTTCTTTCAGCCTTAATCTTGGTAGGCTTAGTAAGTCAAGCTTCTCTAGTCGTCAGTCATAAAGTAGGCTTTCCAGGCACCTGACCATCCTATTAGCCCTTCTGCGTGTGTTCCCATGGGAGTTCGTTGTTCTTGAATGTGGGTGATCAGAGCACTGCAGAGAGACAGTTGCCATATTGCAACAAAACCTCTTTTCCCATCCATCCTCTAAGTTACTTTGATTTAACCTGACTCTGGAAACCATTTGTCATTTCTTGACAGTATATCACATTGTTTACATGGAGAGTAACCCTATCACCTCTCACCTGTCTTTGTCTCTTCTGAAGGATTTACGTCACTCTGTTTCTTTGCTGAATTACCACTGTAATTCATGCTGTTTCTGTTATCCCTGCAGTACTTATTTCAGAACTAACCACAAATGCGTTTTTTATTTGTTCAGGTCTTAGCATTCACCTTGTCATTGCTGATGCTCTATGGATATTGAGTACCTGGCTAGGTACGTTTTTGCATTCTCTGACGGGAATTCAGTCAACTTTTTTGCACATTCTCAGAGCAGAATCATAGATGTGTTATTTGGTCAGAATTCTCATTAGTCTCAAAGTGACATTTGTTCAGGATTGAGTCTTTAGAGCAAGGTGTTGCTTAATTTCTGATATGGGGTGTCTCCTGTCAGTGTCTGAAGTGCATGCTGAACGGCAGTACCCCAGTCAGCAAGTGGGACAGTTCCCCATGAAAAGTCAGCACATAAAAGTTTTTGAAATACTGGACCCCAAATCTGTTTTGTTTTAGAAATTCAATCAATGACAGCTGGGACAGACCCTTTTTTCTTTGGGGTTTTGTCTCAAGATGATCTCTGCTCATCTGATAGAATATGTTTTATTTATGAAGCATTAGCTAGGCGCTCTTCCTAATGAGATTCAAATAAGCTGACAAATAGGGCATGTTAATGTGAATATACGGTGTCACAGTGCAAGAATTACAAAATCAGTAGCTGTCCATTTTTGTCAGTAATAACCCTATTCTTACACATCTCTCAGTCTGATTAAAAGGATACCTTGGTGCTCATTCTAGACAATAAACTATTGTTCATTTATTTTTAATATCAAATTAATAGTAAATTTGAATAAAGTTAAAACAATTTTTTAAATAGTTTCTCCACAATTCAAAAATATTGAAAGGGTGATATTTTCTTGAACAATTCAGGTCATTTGTGAGATTCTAAAATACCCTTGCAAATTACAGAAAACTCTCTATAAATCACAGTTAAAGTACCATCACTTTTTAAGAACTAGTACCATTATGATAATGTCTCAACTAAAAAAAAACCCACAATACTAGAGCAAATAGAATTGAATTGCTTCTAATAAATGCTATAAAAGTAGGCTTTCCTAATTTCCATTTACAAAGGAAAACTTGTTCTCAGCTGTCAAGTAATCAGTTGATGATTTCATGTGTATGCAGGGTAGCAAAGTACTTCTTACTGATAAGTCACCTCATTGGTAAGGGATGATACTTTTGTATCATTCTGCTTGCTTCTGTTTTTTAAATCAAATGTTGATGGATATGAGTTTACTTATGTTGTACTGGAAACACTTCAGGGACTTATGTTTACACTAGGTTCAAGAATGTGTGGTTTCTTTGTACTAAGCTGAGGAGCGTGATGGGGCAGAATTACCAGCTTTTGATGAACAAAAAGATTCAGTTATGGGTTCAGTATTTGCCCCCGTATTGACCCCTGGAGTACACCACTAGTGACGTGCCCCCAACTGGACTTTGTGCTGCTGATCATAACCCTCTCGGTCCAGCTGTTGAGCCAGTTTTCAATCCACCTTGCTGGTCACATATGTAACCTGTAGTTTGTCAGGTTGCTTATGAGGACGTTACAGGAGACAGTGTCCAGAGCCTCGTGGAGGTTGAGGTAAGCCACGTCCACGGCTCTCCCCTCACCCTCCAAGCCAGTCACCTCATTGTAGAAGGCTGTCAGGTTGGTCAGACATATTTCCCCTTTGAAAATCCATGGTGCCTGCTCCCAATCACCTTCTTGTCCTTCATGTGGTTCAGAATGGTTTTCAGGAAGATTTTATCTGTCATCTTCCAAGGGACTGAGGTGAGGGACTAGACTCAATATTGCCTTCCCTGAAGATAAGGAAAATTTTGTTTGCTACACAGCCACAAAAATTCCTAAGAGATATTTTTTATAGATTTCAGAGTGGTTGTTCTGTGGTCTTTTTTCCTTCCATAAAAATAATTAGATATGAATGACCTAAAATATTTAAAAGCAGCAATTTGCAAGGAAGACTAATTGCTAAATGTTGAATTTTAACATTTTCTTTCTGCATTTTCAAGTGATTTGGAAAGATTAAAAATTCATAAAGTGAAACCAAAATGAGTGAAAATGTAGTATGATATATTGCTTTAAATAACAGAGCTCTAAGAAAGCTCTGTTATTAATATAGCTATTCTGTCTTCACTCCATGAAATCCTAATGAAGCCTGAATGATGTGATTGAGTTTTATTAGTTACTTATAGAAGCAACATCTCATTCAGATCAATAGGCTCACACCATTCTCTGGTATGACAGCAACAAAAGCAATCACAGCTCATATTTACTTTTATGTTCAAATTAATGAATGTCCAGAATGCTATTCCCAAAATCTTAGGTTTTTTGAAAACTGTTAACAGATGTTTAGAAATTCTATGCATGCAGCTACTGTTAGAATTGGATAGTGAGGTGGTATCGAAACAACCATTTGGGCTCTCAAAGCTGGTTTAGATTACTGGAAATCTTGTTTTAATGTCTCATTTTCTATTTTTATAAAGATAACCGTTATTTATTCAGACTGATTTGTTACAGGGATCTATTTGCAGAAAATGCATGCCATAAAAAATAAGTAGTTTATAAATCCGTCTTGCCAAAAATTTGTTTTGGAACATTTTTAAAAGAGAAAGTTCTTAAAACTCAACTATGCAAGGGCTGTCCTGGGTAGTGTCCACAATTCTCTTTTCCTAAGAGCTTTCTCTTATATAAAAAAATGTTTAAAAAGGGAACTTCTGACACTTCCCTCATCTTACCTTTCATCCATGTCTTTTCATTTGCTTTTTCAATAAAAGAATAAAAGAAATCTAGTATACTGGATTCTTGCTTAGCCTGTATAATTAAATTCTCTTTTTTGAGCTGTGATTTTCAGGCTGGAAGAGGATTCTGGCCACTGCACTGTTTCACTGCTTAGTTCAAGATGGCCACCAGCCACTGCTGGAGTAGTACCCTCCCAATGTAAGGGGAACGATTGGAAAACAACATTTTTCTTGCAGGAGCGCTACAATAGCTCGTATTTTTGTGTAAGTCTCTAGCAGCATTTTCATTTCTTTCCTTTCTATTTTTTTTGTTTGTTTCTAGATTTTCTGATTATTTGCCGTCACGACATAAAACAGGCAGGCAAATAAGAAGGAATGCCAAATTCATTATTTCATTAAAAATCTGTTTTTTGCAAGGCCTTCCCCACTACTCCTTAATACCTACTGAAAGTGGCCTGGTGTATTTTTAGACAGAATTAAATAATTCACTATTATTCTTTTGTTGTTTTTTTATTGTATTGGGGATAAGATACAAAAGCTTTTGATTTTATGGGATTGTCTGTTGCTCTTCTGCAGCTTATAGCTTTTATAGGTTCACACTACAGTTTCAGATGAAGCTTAGTATGTAGTAGTATATCTGAACAACCTATCTTCTTCCTTTTTTCTTTTTTAAGTGCACATTTGGAAAAAGGAAAAGAGAATGAAACTACTCACTGATGCACAGAGCATATGGTCAATTTTTGTTTGGCAACTGGACAAACAACACAGCTGCTGCTGCAATACAGTTTTTCAGATATACTTCTATAGGAGTTTGCCATTAGCCATTACTAAAAACATTTCTTTGTGGAGTTTCTGTATACATTCAACTGAGTATAATTTTCTGTCGATGAACATAATGAGGGATTTTATTTTGATTTTTAAATCTGTGATAATTTTGAGCAAGATAGAAGCAGATTCTGGTTCCTGTAAAGTAGCTATGGTAATTATTTCTTGATTTTATAGTATACTGGACTGGACTAAAAATGAAAAATGAAGTAGGATCCACCTTGTAGTGGCATATTGTGGAATCCCAATAAATAAAACATTTTTTTCATTCTTTTTCTCCTGTTGGTCATCTGGTCAGTGCACTTGGTTTGTCACAGTTGTTTTTCTAAAATTGAGAAATTGTTTGGGCTTTGGTTTTGTTTAGTTATCCTCTCTGAGATTATGGATTTTCCATCAGATAAATGAGTGTATCAAGGAACTGTTCATCAGGTATTCTGCCAGGAGTACACGCAATTATTAAGTACTCCAGACAGTTTTGTTTTTCAGTGATGAGGTCGTAATTATGTGTTGCTGAATGTTGACACAAAAAGGTCAAATGCTGCAGCTCCAACCAAGCAGCATGTGTAGGTAATACACAAAGGATAGCTATGGAAGATAAATAGAGTTACAGGGATAAAGTAAGACCTGGTGTAAATGTGCAGCACAGTCAGTCTTTCAGGACAAGATACCACTAAACAGTGTGTATGCTAAAGACCACTGTCTCAGGTATTCTCTCGATGCTAAATCATTTTACTGTATTGTCTGCATCTCGGTTTTATATTCAAGAGCTGGGCCATTTCCTTTGTAGCCATGAGTGTTAGAAATGCAACTTTTTTTTCTTTTAGTAGAGAATTAGACTGGAGGACAGCCACCACAGATTTTCTACTGTCTGTCATCTGGGCTCCATCAGACAGTTTCTACCACTGTGACTGGCTCCTGTGAATGAACACCCAAATGGGATGTGTGTGCAGACTCCACGGGATGACTGGGCTGGTCAAGGTGCATTTGGAGATGTGGTGGTTTCAAGACAGTCACAGGATCCCTGTATTCCTAACACTGATACTCAAAGGGAAGTTAAGGTGTCCATTTCACTGAAGACTCCCTATGTCTTGCCACAGGTAGAGATGAAGATATGAATGTTCACAAAGGGATTCAATAAATCCCTTGGTGGTGGAGAACAGTATTCCACAGATGACTATGAAGCTTCAGAGACTGGTGGCAAATTATACTAGATGTGCAAGGAGGAGCAAAATGCATGAGGTCTCTGAAGAGGTTGTTGTAGATTAATAAATGGGACATCTTTTTTTCCTTTGGAACCCAGGACTCATCGTGGTTACAGTATAATTAGCTTCTTTTTTAATATAAGAAAATGAGACGTGAAGTAATTCTGTGCCTGATACAGCAGTTCTTGCCACTATGTTTTGAACTTGCTATATATTTTATATTGAGGTACTGGCAACACACTCCGAGAAAAATAATTGTGAGTACATAAGAAGTACAGTGTAAATGCATTTACTTTTGGCCAAAATTCTGGACAGCATGTACTTGATCCAAGGGAATGAGAAGGCTATTATCATCCATTATCTTTTTGTGCTTAAAGGCAAATTTTTCTAAGTGCTTTTCCCCTGTGTGAATGCTGATACTTTCAGCATAAACGTGGATTTGATGTTCCTTTACAGTGGTTGTACTGCATCATGGTCTTAAACATAGGATAGGCTACAGACCACTCATGGACACTGACTTTTGCCAGGCAGAGCAATTTCAAGATGAAAGGTTGTTAGAAGTAAACAAAGAGTTTACAAGGAATGGAATAAAGGGATTATTTACAAGAAAGTACTAGGTCTTGGAGTTCAGGAAGTTTAAGGATAAAAGATAATTGTAAAAGCCAAACTGAGTTGGATCTGGCAAAGGAAATGAAAAGAACTACTATGAGAGTCCATAGTCATGTAAATGAGAAGAGCATAATGGAAGAAGTGAGGCCATGACCCCAGCAGATACTGAAGATAACTAACTAAACACTTTCAGTGACATTGAATATAGGCACAGAACAATGGTAGAACAGGAACGAAATGTAGTAATACAGTGTTGGAGAGCACACTTTGATTTGGATAGTAGGCAATAATCTGTTAGAAATCTAATTCTAGGGGATTTGTCCAGAACTTATGCCATTGACTTTAAGAATAATGTAGCATACCAAGCCACAGATTATTTGCTCTGTCACTACCAGTACCAATCATATCATAGTTCAATAGAAATTTAGAAGTATTTACAAATACTGAGCACTAACCACCTACCACTTAATGCTGCCTCTGATAGACTTGGTCAGCCATACCTTGTTTTCCTATTAGTTAGAGGAGGTAAACTCTTTCAGCAATTTACGTGAAAATGGCAGTGGTTTTAAGATTAAGGATGGAAGAGACCTCTTTGAAGCCTGATACAAGGGACATTTCAGACTCCTCCTCATGTCCATCCTATTTTATTGGCACGTACTGCTAATGCCGTAGCACTAATGCCATTTCATTCCTTCCAAGACACTTTGGGTCCTTGCTGAGGCCCATCTCTCTTTAGCCAAAGCTTTACAAAATGAAGCTTCTCTGATTTGCAGTTAACATTCCACATGGAATCTTTGCTAAAATCAGTATAGCAACTGTTACAATATTGTGTATCAAATTATATCGCCTACTGCTGAATATTAGCAATGTAATTTTGCTTGTAATGCACAGCAATGATGTGTCACAGCTGCTCCAGTATAATCAGCTCTAGGTCTAGCTGTTAATATTTTTTTCTTTAATGCCACTTTTTTGTGTTATTCAGAATTCACAGAAATCAGCATTACAAATAATCTCAAATTGGTTTTAAAAAACACCATTGGGTAGCATGTTCTTACTACTGTTCTGTTAGTCTGTGCATATTTAAGTGAGATTAAATGTATGATTACTTTGTGATTTTATGTCAGAATATTTATGTGAATTTTACTTTTGTGGCACAAAAAATGCAGGGTGATGGTAATGGAAATGAATCAATTATCATTTTTGTTTCATAGTGAAGATCTGCATATGAATCACAAAAGTATTCTTCTGGTGCCACTATTTCTGTAGAAAGAGTATTTTATGAGGAGCATGAATACAATAAATAGTTTCCTAAGCAAATGTATGAATTACTTTGGTAAAGCAGTTTATTTGATAAATCCATAATGGAAGATTCCCTGCTGGTGAGGTGCATTGTGATGGAAATAAATAATAAATTGCCAATGAAAATTTAGTTTATACACCACAGTGATCTTCATACATAACCTTATCCATGGGTCTTCACTGTGTACTTAGGTTGGAATACGTAATGGCATTCTGGAGCAGACAAGTCTCACAACTGTCAATAATGTTTTCCCCTTTCCTCCTTCCTCGTACCTGTCAGCTCCTCCATTTGCATGGTAGCACACTGCTTGTGTTATTGAATTATGATTTTTGAAATGAGGAATGAGGTTCTGCAAGAGTAATGTTTGTAAATTTTGTGGTAAAATTGGTAATGTGTATCTTTGTTCTGGTTTTGTGGGGGAAGTACTCTCTGTAGTGAATGGAAAGCGTTGCAAGTTTAGAAGGGAAAACAAGGATTGAGACTGTGTCTTACAGGAGATGAGTCTTTCTGTACTCTCACAGGCGTTCAGACCACATTACCATCCTCAATGTATGACTAACAAAGGAGCTTTGGGACTTCGCAGAGCTAATTATCCTGAGAACTCACTGTCCTCATATGCATTCCTGCCAAAATTTAAAGGTATAGCTGTAAGTGTTTAGCATATAGGTTGCTTTCATTAACGGCTGTGGTATAAAGAGCAGCGTAACATGGAGAAGAAGCTTGGCTTAACACTTAGCCTGAGGACTGCTGCACCCCTCCTGCGCCCCTGGAGGGTCGGTCGCTGTTCCCTTTGTGCTGTAGCTTGCTTAAGCCAGTGTCTCACAGCTGGGCTTGTGCGCCAAGAGACTGTGAGGAGCTTAACTTTGGTTTTATTTATGCAGTTCATTTTCATTTGGGAATATAAAGATTTCTTGGCGTGATTTCTTGGCCTGATTGTCTTCTAACTATTACCCCTACCTGAAGTGAACTCAGAGGCCCTGAGCCACGAAGTACACATGCAGTTTTACACAGATGTGTAGTGCTTGCTGACATTGTTGCTGAAAGTTAGACAGAAAATAACGTTGTGCTGGGGTGAATTTGTGGTCTCACACTATGTGAGTGTGAATGTATGCACTCACGCATAATCTGTGACTGTGAGCTAACTTGCCACTGTAATCACTAATGAGGTGTCATAACTGCCTATAGCTGCACAGTGCGTTATTGGGGCAGAGGGAGGTACACATAGAGGAGGAAAGATTCTTTTTTTACCATTTAGTGTCATACCTGTAGGCTGACACGGGTTTAAACATCAACTGTAAATGTATGGTTTTTTCATAACATTTGCTACTCAGATTAAAACAACTAATTGTTAATTCAGCCACCTGATCATATTCACTTGCAAACTCTCTAAAAGCCAACTCATCTGCTTTTCCACTCATGAATTATTGTTAATTGTTTTTGCATTGGCATACTCATGAGCTCCATGCATCCCCAAGGATTACATTGGCCATTGGAGCAAAGCCCTTGCTTTAATATTCACTTAAATATCAGTTGCTTTGGAAAAACTTGCTCTGTGTTCAGTCAGGTGTCCAAGATAATTATAATTTATGGATGTTCTCTTCTCTACACATGCAGCCCAAATTCAACACATCTGCCTCTGGCATTTATATTTAACAGACGGGATTTTCACTTTGATGGTGATGTCAACGCCATGCTACACTACATGTTAACATTACAGGCTAACATTACACGTTAATTTTCTTGAGATAAATGACGTGCAAAGTGTCTTGTCTTCATCATTCATTAGAGTCATCACAAGACTTTCATATTGACATGAGTGGCACAAAGGAGGTTGATATTCATTATTGTTTTGTGATTACTGGCACTTCACAGGGGGAATGAATATAAAACAAGTGATTGTCTTTATGTTAAAGGGTAGAAAATTTTACCTCCAGGACATAATGTAATATGGTTTGTACTGCAGCTAACCCATAAGAAAGACTCTTGATTTATTCTTTGATGCTTTTTCCTGCAAATTAAATTCCCAGCAGCAAATTTGACTTCAATCCTTCAACGCTTTGCAAAACACTCTAACTGAATGCTCTGTTTTATTGAGCTGAAAGTGAAGTATTTATTTTCAGGTGGTCTTGGAGAATTTGGGAAAGTCCATCTACCGTGGCATGATGTCTGTTTTAAAATTTAAAAAACCCCAAACCTCACTAGATTCACAAGGCTGAAGGACAACAATTGGAGTTAATATTGAAATTAAAGGTATGGAACTATTTTTGATGCAAAGCATCTTTTCATTTTCTTCTGTGGATTTTCTGTCCGTTGATTATCTCTATGCAGGGAGCAAGTGAGAGAACCATATGCCAAGTATATCCCATGTCAGACCTTATCTATGATTCCAGTTCACTTCTGAACCTTTCCCATCAGGGTGAATGGGAAAAACCTCATACCACTCCCCCTCAACTGACACACATACTAACCTGACACAAACCTTATCATTTCAGTTATGTTCATGTACATAGTTTTTTTTTTTCTTTTGTTTCAGGTTTTATTTCATTTACCAGCATTCCTGATTCTGAGGTGCTTGGATCCACCTGTGAAGTTAGTGGGTAAGGGAATAATCATGACTGCATGAGAAAAATGGTGGGGGAGGGTTGTTGGCTTGTATGCTCTATTTTAAACCGACAACAAACCTTTGGGTACTTCAGTATTAGCCTTTTAAATGTTGCAGTTCTCTCTTCAGATTTTTCCTTGCACGTGGAATAACCTGGCATCTTGTTTTAAGTTTTTGACACATATCATGGTTTGTGAAGAGCTTAAGAATAAACCAAGAACAGCATGTCTTCATTAGATTGTGGTGTGGCAGCTGTTACCCCAGATCATCTCTGGCTCAAATGAGGAATGGGTTTACTGAAGGAGGATAGCTGAGGTCATTTATCCCTTCACTAGCCCTGACTTGAGTATGCTGATACCTGTGTGCTGTCATCATTTAAACTAGGCTGCATCTACCTGTGTGCGTTATGTTCCTTTGCTGGACTGCCATGTAAGTGGTACATCAGGCTGACCCAGTGATGGTATTACGAGTACTTAGAACACAAATGTATTTTTTACCTGCTGGATGGTAACTAACTTTCTGAGGCAAAAGCTTTAGTGCCCATGCAATTGTTTATTGTTACCCATGTATCATAGGGAGCAGAAGTGTGCTAACGCAAGACATAGCTGACAGTGCCCCACAGCACATATGTTTGTGTGTGTATGTTTGTTGGGGTATTTTTTAGGACATATGGAGCCACTTCATGTCTGTGTACAAATATTTTAAAGCAGTTTTATGCAAGATCAAGTATGATTTAGGTACTAGTGAGGTCTGTGGGATTTTATATTAAAATCCACATTTTAGAAATCATTTGTATTTAGCATCACAGTTTTTTAAAATGGGAGATAAACAGGCATTTAGGATTATTCTGCATCCATAAGTGAACTCGACAATGCTCAATGCTAAAATACATTCTGTGATTAAACAGTTTGCAGTTACCATTGTCATGGTGACCTTTGCAGTTTTCCTTATTCAAATCTAGCAGTACATAAAGGGTATAACAACTCTTAGGACTCTGAGGAGAATAAAAAAAGCTCATAAATATTTCACTGGAGAGTGGTGAAATGAAAACACATAGTTACTCTCATGAATTCTCTTATCAGTGGGCAAAATGGAAGTGTCAGCTACCACTGGATTCTAAAGGAACATGTTCATCTTTTCATTGCTTGTGCCATAAAATTACTGCACTGATCTGTTTTAATAATGTAGAAACAGCAGTCGTTTTACTTTATATGCACAATTAGAGGGATGTGTTAAAAGCCCAGTCCCAGTGGAAGCAAAACTTAAAGTAATCATCATCAGAGCTTTGTGACACTGAGTCTGCATGATCAAGTAGTTAACGGTAAAGAAGAATTCTTACAATATTTTTAAGGACTGCAATAACTGACTTTGCACTCATTTGAGAAAGTTAGAAGGAGCTTTTTATGTTACCAGGTAGCTGGAAATCCTCCAAACACAGGCATGTAGTACTGCCTTCAAGCTGTAGGCACACGAGTGCAGTAATTTTATTGGTGTTTGTTCTTTTGTGAAAATTTTGTACTGTTGACAGAAGTAGCAGAAAGATTAGGAAAAGCTAAAGAAAGAAGGGCTTTGAGGAGGCACTATTCAGTGTAAGAAAAGCTCGAGGGGATCTTGTCAGTATGTATAAATACTTGATGGGAGGGAGCAAAAAAGGACCCTGGCCCTTCTCAGTGGTGCCCAGTGAAAGAACAAGAGGCAATGGGCAAAATTTATTCCAGACCTGACTGGCCAAAGCCTTCCTCTAGGTCTGCTTACATGTGAGTGAAAAGTAACCGACTGAGAAAAAGGGTTTTTTTGGGATGGATCCTGAGATTGGCAGACATTTTCTTGTAGAAAAGCATTAGATAATAATTTCTGTCTGAACAAATCTTTTTTAAAAAGACTTGTTTTCATTGAACAAGGAAGCATGCCAAATTTGACCAGCTACCAGTTTTCCCTGTGTCTCTATTGCTGAAGGCTAAAGATACTCAGTGAGCAATACCAAACTGTTGCCTTAAGGTTTTTGTTCTGTTTTAATTAAAATAGAGGACTGAAGGGAAGCTGGGCATTGAACTTGAATACTATCTCCTCAAAATACTTATGATAGCAGGTAGTATGCTATTAGGGGCTCTAAGTGATACCTTTACTGTTAAAAGGGCTTGTGGGAGGTCTTTCAGATATATTGATATATGATGCATTAAAATAATAACAGAAGTTGATTCAGAAGGCAGCTCAGTTTAAGAACGCTGTGCTGACTGAATGTTTGTCAGTTACCTGGTTGAGTGCAGTCACAGGAGTGAATAATACAAAATCTGTAATAAAAGTACTGGTAAAACTGCCAGAAAAACAAAATCATCACTCCTTTTCCTAGAAAAAAAATTCTTTTCTGTCTTCTGAGGCTTGTTTTAAGTCGTTTATGAGAAAGAAAGGCCCATTTTGCCATCTAATGCAGCTTGCACCAAATAAGTTTTAATTTTCTCTAGACTATGAAATTTTTTTGCAGATCCTAATGACTCAGAAATTCTAGTAGAAAAGGCTTTTGACAGGATACTGAAAATGGTGTTATCTAACTTAGGCTGTGAATGAAGGACCACATAATAGCCATTGTGATAATTTTTTCCAGAATTTTCCAAGCAGTGATGGAGCTTGTGCTTTAACAAGGGCTAACAAAACAGAGCTCAAAAAAAGAAGGGGAAGAGCACACTAAAATCAAAGCACGCTGTGATTTTTTAACGATTTGAATCCACCTGCCAAAATTATCTTTACATAATTAAGTTCATTCAATAACTGACATATAAGTAAAAGCTTTAGTTATTTATTCTAGTCTGAAGGATCCAGATAAGTTAACGTTTTCCAAGGATTTCCCAGGATATATTGCGTCTCGCCCTAATGTGGACCCTGGACACCAGAGGTGCATACTGTCTGCTAACAGCAGCCCTCAGGCCGCCTGTGAGGCCACGTCTGGAGGGTTGCGATGTGCGAGACCTTGGGCAGCGCGGGGCACACAGGCCTCCTGGGCACCTCCTCGCCGGCGTGCGGGTGCTGCGTGCGCAGGCAGCGGCCAAGCAGTCGTGACATGGAGGGGAGAGAGCATGTGCTGTTCGTACAGGTGCCGTAGGGACCCCCTTGGAGTGCTGTACAGGCAAAAACCGCTGTCTGTAGTCTGGTGGATCTCCCTTATATTTGAGGTAGAAAGTAATTTTTTCTAAAACATTGTTTTGGATTTATGCATCTAATTTCCCTAGCTTTTAGAGAGTCCTGTTTCCTTCCGGGTGCCACTCTGGTGGTGTTCAGCTGTTGTGTTACAGCTAGGCTTGCTGTGTATCCAAGAAGCACAACTCTGAGTTCGTATCTTATGCTGATGTTTACTTTCACTTAACCCAGCTGAATGCAGCAGAACTCATTGGCTTTATACATGACTTAAGCTCCCTAAAAACATTGCATTAAGCTTGTGATGCAGTTATGACTAAATCCTAAAGGAGCTCTTTACTAGTTATGGTTAAACTGATTTATTATCAGTTCATTATTTTGGAGTGTGTTACATCATTCAGCTAAGTTCTCACCAAGGATTTACAAGCCATTGAAATGCTTTTTAAAAAATCTCTAATCAAAGCTAAGCTTTTGGGATGAAATGAGGGTTTTGGGGAAAGGGAGCAGTATTTTGCTAGTTCATCTACTTATTTTTTTCTGAATGTATTTTGGATACATTCTGAGGTATTTCTTACATTTCCATCTTTGGTCTTCATGCCGTAGTTTCACATCAGAGGAGACTTTTTCTAGAAGGAAGATGAATGTGAAAAATCAGTGGGTTTTTCTGGATGCTGCTGCCATGTGCTGCTCATATTCTTGGAATGAAGCAGGGCTGAGCATACACCAGGTATATCAAGTGCTGTACAAATTATTCCTTGAAGTTCTGTCTGTCTTGACTGGTTTAAAATATTTAGCTTGAACATCAGTCATAGATTGTATGTGGGGGCCTTTTCTTTTATATCCATAAGATACACCACACTTTGTACAGCTCTCAGCGAAGGTGAGAGCTTGTATTGCCGTAACAGCACATCCGCACCTCGTTCAGGGATCTGTGGGGAGACGTACAGCCCTCCCTGCAATGGGATAAGCGTAGATCACACGATTCACTCCCTACATGGATGCTACCTCTTCAGCTGTATTTCCAGGTCATTGGTTTTTGCTGCTAACTAAAGTTCCTATTAGTTATCTTTTTCATCATATAAATAATCTTTTCATATTTTAAAGTTAATGATTTCCTTCAGTTTTTAAATGAATCATCTTAAAACACTTCAGCTCTGTATCTTTGTATTAGCTCTGGCCAGAAGGAAGGGGCATACTGCCATTTCTGTGAAGGGAAACTGTCTGACATCCACAGATCCAGGGCTAGGAGACGGCAGTGAGAGAAGAGTCTTAAAAAGACAACTTGGGCTCCAAAGTCTTCTTTCCAGTCTCCTTATGTGAACTCTGACCTCACCTGAAAGCCTTTGGATCAGGGGCTGTGGGGGGGTTTATCAACAGTGTTATTCCCTTGGAACCGGTCTGGAGCTGGTGAGCAGAGATCTCCTCTTGTCTGTGCAGATCCGGGTTTGTGCACAGATAGAGGAAAACGTAAAGGTCGTTCTCTGTGTGCCAAATATCGCATGAACTAGACCTGAGCCTTAACATTAAAGCAAGAATCAGATATTCATGTGCTATTATTTTGCATCAGTGAAGTTAGTAATAAAAGAAATGCAGACAAGTAAAAGCAATGTCTTTGGTATGTTTTGTAAGGAGGGTGCTTTTCTTGACATGACAGTGGGGCTTCTCTTTTGGGCCCAGCTTGATGAAGCCCTGGTAGAGCTGCAAAGATAGCTCAAGGAAATTCTGCCTGCTTTGACATTTGGCTCCCTATCTTCCATCACCTTTCCTTTCCTTCCAGCATGCCACACACTCACAGAATTACTTTGTAAGAATACAGTGAGAAGACACTAAAATTAAGACCACATCCAGCCAGTAGGTCTGACGGTAACCTAATTTTCCAGGACCAATGCACCTGGCAGCATCTGTGCATGTAGTTCTGGACAAAAAGGTTCCAAGTGATTAGAAACACCTCCCACCCCCCCAAAAAAAAGTCAAGTCCTGTTTCCACAGTAGAGAATCAAAGCTTCATTGATCCATGGAGCTTCACTCACTTATGAGAATTGAAATAATGTTGCACAGCACACAGTTGGTGACTGGTCGAGAGAGAACTTTTGACGATAAAGAACAATATACACATTTTGAATATACATTTTCAATATACATTTTGAATATCGTAGTGGAAACTGCCCACAGCATAGGGGTAAAATGAGCAAAAAGTGCTAGACGAATCTCGCAAATAAGTAAATGTAAGAGACAAAATGCTATTCTGCTGACAGACGAGGAGCTCTTCGGGCGTGATCTTAGCATCGCTCCATGCCTTAGCTTCTCTCATTCTTCATCTGGCCTAGTTGGCTTCATGCTCTCTGGGGAGGCGGCACGTCTCTTGTGATGTGTTTGTTCAGTGCTCACTGTAGTTGATCCCAGACCTCATTTCAGGCTTCTGGAGTTATTGTTATTAGAAGTAGTCATCACCTTGGGCTTTAAGTTAATAGTTTTCTAGTTTTTCTCTCAGGTTAATAATTGTAAGCTAAAGAAATGTTCCTATTTGCATTCATTTTTGCATACATAGCAGTGAAGTTAAATTTAGTCCTGCTTTAAAAAAAAAAGACACAAAATACTATATAAGCATATAAATCAGGCTGGTTTTTGAAGCTCAGTAAACATAAAGGAAGCAGCACTTTAATCAAAATGAAGAACTGCATCCTAATCACATCTCAGCACATGTATATTTCATAAGTACATTTTCTGCAAAGCAAATACCATATAAGGGATTGCTGTTACACAGTTTCTGATCTCCTTAGCTTTTTCATCACAAACTAGACTGTCACTGCATAAACTAATGATAGTGTGATCCATATTTTTTAATTTATGTGGAAAATCGTCTAGTAAAATAAAACATTTTTCATTTTTGCTATTATTTTCCCTTGTCATTTTTCAACAGATAAATCAATTCTTTTCTGTTCAATTTAGTGGTGTGCCTTTGCAACAAGGCCTTATTTGTACCTTTAGTTACTAAAAACATGCTGATTTCTGAGAATGAGATAGCACTATGTGACAGGTAAAAGGAGAAGTGAGAGAAAACAAAGCTTTGTATCTCTTGTGTTACACAGAACAACTAGGGAAGTCAAGTCTTGCTTTGACATAGACTCTCCATTGAACTATGTAGTAGCTGTAGTAGTGCGAGTAGAGGGCAGGGTTGATCTAAAGCTAGCATTTGACATGCTGTAGTGGGAAACTTTAAAAAGGCAAAAGGGACAATTGTCAGAGATGTTCTAAAAACCTCTGGGAAGGCCCAGCCAGTAAATGCATTCAAACTATGGAATACAGTCTGTCCTGCCTTACATTGTGTGTTGACCAAGTGCAGATAGGCCTTGACCCCACCTCCTACAGCTTCTGGTCTTTTAGAAATGGGTATCAGTCTTGACATCTGTTCTTTCAAATTTTCCTTGCATCCTAAAAAGAAATGGGAATAGCCTGCAATGCGTGTTTTTAAGGTATGTCTTTAAGAAAATCCACAATTCCCCCCACAATTCCACAATGAAATATTTTTCGTCTGCCTATTTTGTCGCTGGACCAGAATGCACCAGATACGGGGCTACTAAAACATTTCAAGAAACCCATATGAGATCCTGAGGAGAGACAGTGTGTATTTGCTTGAGGTCTAATGCTCATTACTTAACAGCCAGTTAGATTTGTGAGAGAATAATAAATTTCCTAAAAATGAAGCTAGATCCTCTCAGATTAGTGAAGTCAGGTCAGATTCACTGTGCACTTTAGATAGGAAATAATTTGCAAGGTAGGAAACGGAGGTTAAAGAGTAGCAAAGCTGTTGGAGAGGAGGCGGGCAGCTGGAGCACTGAGCAGTGGCAGAGGGTGTTCGTGTACCCGTCTGTATCTGCTTGAGTGGATCTGAGGCCACATCTTTCAGCCCTAGGCGGTGGAGCATCCGAGTCTGCTGGCAACTCCGAACCTCTCCAGCTGAGCCAGCCTGAGGATGGATGTGACCCTGCATCGCCCGCTCCCACAGTTAGGGACCGCCCGACCCATCCTGCGGCTGGGGGAGCCTTCAGCTGTGAGCGGCCTTCCCAGCCGTCTCGTTGAAGTGGGTCTGCTTTGTATGGCACAGATAGAAACTGAGATGAAGAAAAAGGGTGGCTTTACAGCCTGGTGAACATTCACCTGGGAAAGTGGGAACCTGTATTCCACTGCTCCCTAAAATACCTTTCAGTATTTGAGGATAAAGACTCTTGTAAAATCAGCTTTGGGAGAATTTGTCATCTATTACTATAATCTGTGCTGTGGCTTTACTGGCTGGACTCCTGGAAGATACCAGACTATTGCATGAGTACCAGAAGAATTATGACTGGACTTAAAAATGGAAAAGATAAGTAGAGAGTTATTAATGATACACGTAGAAAGTCAATATTCATTTACTTAAATCCCTTTTAGTATAACAATTATTATCTGCTAAAAGAACAAACCCCCTGCTACCCTGTGTAGCCGAATTTTATCCTTTAAATTAAGTATATGGGAAAACTTTGTCAAACAGATTTAGAGTAGCTGAAAAATTTGAGTTTATTCTGATTTAGTTGTTGTTTTCCCAAGTAAGTTATTTTTAAAACTCCATTTCTGTTTCACTGCATGTCTGATAATATTTCTTCACATACAAAAGGCAACACTGTATACTGTTCTTGGTGTCCTGAAATCTGCAGTTACAAGTTCAGTTACCTTGGAACATTATTTCATTCTAAATTAGCTATCGGAGACAAGAAGATGCCCGTTTCCCAAGCACTCAAGACTAGCTGAGTGGACTACAAAACACAGTAAAAACAATAGTAATCTTGCATTTATTGACTCTTTCCTACATTAGTTTAGTGGTTTCTAATAAGTGGCAGTTAAATTGATCAGCCTTCTGTATACTATGGAGTCTGAAATAGTATGTGATGAATGAGGGCAACTTGAAAGGGGGCAAATCAAATACCTCCTATGATTGAATTGACACAATGCCAGATCCCACAGTTTATTAGACTAGACAAAACCTTGGTTTTCTACCAAGCTACTAGAAGGAGCTTTGTCTACCATTTTTAGTGCTGAACAGAGATGAGATGGAAATAAGCAGCAGTAAGCGTGTGGCTGGCAACACATCAGCCAAATCCTTGTGCTGGCATAGCCCTCAGAACACCTGACTTCACATTTTGACTCCAACAAATTAAATTACCTTAATATGACTCTGACACTTTCTCTGGAAAAAACCCAAAATAAAAACCCCAAAAAACTTGCAGGAAGTAAGTCCTTGAAATTGAAAGCTCTGAATTACCAAAAAGGCTGGGTATGGATTGGAATGTGAAATACTATGCTCTGAGAGATTCATTAAACTTTGTTAGCATGCTGCAGAGTCTTATCTTAGGGAGATGATCTAGTGCTTTCTCAGTGTCTTAAGTCTCACTAGGTTGTATTACAATAAATTAAAAAAAAGTAAAAATAGTCTGACCAAGACACTAAAGTGAAACCAGAAGAAGTTATAGTAGTTAACTGTTTTTCCTTATTGTAATGCAGTTGTGCATTTATTAGCTCACGTCTTGTGTTGCTCTCTTGCTGAGGTTCTTGTTCTCTTTGTTATGTGAATGGATTTTTCCAAAACTTTCTTTACAGACTTTTACTTTACAGACTGTCTTTACCCGTATGTAAGGTGCTGTTTCATTCTTGAAACAGACTGAGACATCACCCCACTGCTGCATGAAGAAAGAAATTTCGGACATAGGGCATGACGTACCAGTGAAGGGTGCCTGCTTACCCAACAAAATGTCAGGAACCTGAAATATGCCCTACTCGTCTTAGAAAGTAGATATTCACTGCAGGTTCTTTCATCTTTCTCTGCTTGTTCAAAGCCTTCAGCCCTGGTTCTTGCTTCAGCAGTGAATGAGTGATTGCAATTGTGTTTCTCTCTTCTGCCCCCAAATGGTTTTCCTTGAAAGTATTCTTCCAGTTGTCACCCACACTACCGACAGATTTTTTTCCTCTGTAGATACTTCATGGATGAAGAAATGGTTTTGGTTTGATTAAAAAGTTGAAAGCTCTAAATCCCAGCTAACGCTTTTGTTGTTGCTTCACATTCCTTTGATTTTTTTGGTGATGTCCTGTTGACTGTGATTAAAGAGGACTTCCCCCTCATTAATTTACCTTTCTCAGAAAAAAATTACTGACTGATGTAGATGAGAGGACTGTAATATTTCAAAGCTTGCTACTGGTACACCTACCTCCTCGTGCGAAGCACAGTGCAGCTGCCTGAGGCTGGGAACTGTGTGTGGCTCCAGCCTTTGCCCAGTGGAAAGATGAATTTAGAAAAGGCACTTAGGTCTTGGGGTTCACTGCATTTCGCAGAAGGACTCTCCATTTATTCCTGGGCTTTTAAAGATAACTCCTGTCATTTTGTTTCAAGTGCTGCATTAAAGCATTGTAATTAAATAAGACTACAGAAATTTTCTTGCATTTAACTAATGATGTATTCATGTCCTTTTGCCAATATGGCATCATAATAACACTCTAAATCAGAGAAATGTCTGAGTAAGCTTCAAATCCGCAGTCATAAGTCTCTGCAATAAGCTTGTTTTTCTGGTTTTATTTTCTTAACTCAATCATGCTTTTATGAATCCTGACTTTCTTGAAGATTTTTCTTGTTTATCCACATTAGAAAATCATGTTTACTAATATAAATCTTGTACTTTTTCTTACAGTTTCTTTAAACAAGTATGAGGATTAGGAAAAACTGTTTCCTTTTGGTGGAATGGTTAATTTTTGGTATGGTTGTCATGCAGTTTAATTTCATCAGTAGGAGAGAACTGTATTTCTTCTCCCCGATGCACATACGCGAGAGATAGTCTCAACCCTGCAATCTGTACTGAAATGAATAACCGTGTTTATTTTAAAAAAAGAATTCAGTAGGGATGGCAGCATGGTCCCTGAATCCAGGGTTGCAGAATAAGGCTATAAATCATTTTACCCAATTTCTCTTTCTAGAATTGTATGTAGTACATGATGTTGGATTGTAGTATTGTAATATTTTGTTGTAAGTTGATCTAATTGAAGAGGAATGTTACCAGTTACTGACCAAAGGTAACTGCGGGGTCTCTTTGTGCAGATGAGTATGTTTAAATTATGATAAGGTTGTTCAGTGCCATGAAATGTAGGTTGTGGTGAATTGGAATGTGAAAAACAGGGAAAGAGAAGAAAAGGTAAACAGAATACAGAGAGACAGAGAAAGAAAAGGTGAAAAGGTAAAAAAAACACAGGAAACAAAAAACAAAAGAAAAGAACTAGATGTGTGGGAAAATGAAATGGAGGAGTGAGACCAAAAGTCATTCAGAAGTGAGTAATGGAAAATCTATGAGAAAACCACTGTAAAAAGATGAAAGTAAGAAAGTGGAAGGAAAAAAGGTCTGTAGTATATAAGGCTGAGAATAGGAATTTTTTTTCTTCCTGTTCTCTTTCCTGTTATCATCCCTATCTTCTAAAGGTTCCTTTTACTATGTTATGATGTCTTCTATTCCTTTTTTCTCTATCCTCCTTAGATGCTGTCTTCTAAGAACACTCAAAGCTGTGTTTGATCAAGGCAGATAGCTGACGGCAGCTTTTTCACTGCATAGTTGAGCTGGGGAAACAGCTGATTTTTCAACCTTTTTTATTCCAGTTCGAAGACTGTTTATATTCATAACGGAAATAGAAAAAGATAGCATTGTCTGTCAGTCAAATCATAAAGAAACAGAATCCACAGTCTTTTCACTGGAAAAAGATGTTAATGCGTATTTTACTCTCTGTTGCCAACTTCGACCTAAGACAGAAAAGGTTTTAATTGAAAACACGTGTAAGAGGAATTGATTCTGCCTGGTCTGTTTCCTTGGGAAATGTAGTGCTTGCATTAAGCTCTTACTAATGCCAGTGACTACCTATGTGACGTTATAAATGATACTTCAGCAGCGAGATCTCACCTGATGCCTTCTAGATCAGAAGAATCATGTGAAATTAGGGAATGAGCTATCTGACTTAGGGAAAGACCTGAGGAAATTGTCAGATTGCTCTAGTTTTGAGGCTCAAAAGAAAAAAAAACACTCAAAAAAGGGCATCTTTGTTTTCTCATCGTCACACGTTTCCTGGGCTGCATTAGGAGTGTCGCAGCAGGTGGAGGGAGGGGATTGTTCCCCTCTGCTCAGCACTGCTGTGGCCACGCCTGGAGGACTGGTGCTGGGCTCCTCAGGGCACGAGAAACATGGACGTACTGGAGAGAGTCCAGTGAAGGGCTGCTGAAGAGAGCTGGGACTGTTCTGCCTGGAGCAGAGAAAGCCCAGGGAGATCTTACCAATGTCTATAAACACCTGCAGGGAGGGTGCAAAGTGGACAGAGCCAGGCCCAGTGACAGGACGAGACGGGATGGGCACAAACTGACACACAGGAGGTTCCCTCTGAACGTCAGGAAACACTTTTTCACTCTGAGGGTGACGAAACACTGGCACAGGTTACCCAGGGAGGGGGTGGAGTCTCCATCTTGGAGATGTTCAGAAGCCATCAGGACAGCAGGTGACCCTGCTTGAGCAGGGGGCTTGGACCAGATGGACCCCAGAGGTCCCTTCCAACCTCAACCAGTCTGTGATTCCTGGGCATGAATATGTCATCTGCTGTGGCTTTAAGTAAAGGTGTTAAATATTTTACTGATCATTCACATTAAAACTTAATAAAGAAACAGATGATGAGCCTGACCTTGAGTCAGTTCTTATGTTAATTAGTGTATTTTGTTTCTGTTTCAATCCAAAAAGAGACACACGATGAGCAGACAGTGACAGTCATTGTTTTGCCTCATTAGATCTGAATGAGTGTGTGCACATAGACAACTGAATTGGAGGAATTTTATATTATTCCTTCAGAATTATTTTAGCAAACCGAAATTAACATTAAAATGCACATGAGAAAATCAAACTGCTGTCAGTATGTAAGAGGAGTCTTTAAGCAATTTCTTGCATGGCACTAACCCTCAGGCTGGGATATTTATAATACATCAACCAAACCTCAACATATAAGGCATAATTGACTGAAAATCAATCTGTGGGAAACTGCATGGCCCAAGGGACTTTTCAGATCGATATATCCCTTTTAAATTCCATGTATTCACAGGAGAGTTTTCCCAGGTTGCTACTGCCTTGCAGTCAATATTATGACTTTATCTTGAATGTTTTCTTACTTAAAAGAAATTAATTAGGATAACCTAAATTTAATGCATTCTGAATAAATAATTGCATAGAAGTGACTCTGGTTTTGAACAAATAGACTTTTTTCCCCGCTATTATTATTGTTTCTAAATATTTGTACTGACCTAATTTACAGGCTTCTGATAAATGATTTCACCAAATATGGTTTCTGTAAAATAACTCGTGAAAAAAAACTTGGTATTTATTAAGCATTGAAGTGTTATGATAATGCTTTGCAGAATCTATAATGGTATGGTACTGTGCTGTATATTTACAAACAGGTAGAAGAAATACACTCCTTGGTTTCTTTCATCTCAAAAATTTGAGTTACATTATAAAGTAGGCTAACTGCTACAAAGCCACAGACTACACAGTCATAAGAACTTGACTGCTTAGAGCTTATTAAACAATACTAGGTTTTCAGTAGTAGCAGATCAGTGCCTGTTGGCGTTGAAAAGAATAATCTTTCTGCTACAGACTGAAAAAATCTGTGATCAAAATTACGCTTCCTTCTAAGAAAAATGTAGTAGTCAAAGAGTTAGAAATTAGGGATTTATGGATTGGTGTTTAATCAGTTATTGTTTTCATGGTGATTAAAGCACTTTTTAAATAATTAGTGAGCATAAATAATTACCTGGAGGCTTACTGATTGTCTTGGCAGGATTTTTTGTCTTAACACCTTCAGGTAAAAATGTAGCAAACATCCAGTGGTGAGAAATAAAGAACCATTCCATTCCCAGAATGACTGTTGGTTGATGCCTTTCTGGTATTTGCAGAGTACAAGCACTTGGGCCCGTCTTTGGGTTCAAGTACTTCGGGCAGGTGGAGCTTAGTAGCAGCTGGACTGTAAATGAGAGTTGCTGGCCTGCTGCATTTAGTCGTGAATTATCAATCTTATGTTAATGATTCTACTCTGATTTTTAGTGATCACATACCCTCAGCAATGTGTAGCTGCTTACTTGACAAAATGTCAGCTTCTCTAGTGCCTCAGAAGGAGGATATGGTTATCTGTAAGGTGCCAGGAATGGACGCAAATCACTAAACGCTTCTGAGATGAAAAGTAGTATTCACCAGAAAAAGTTCTATTGCACACTGTGAAGTGCTTTGCTTTCCTATTAATTTCCTATTTTATTTCATATTAATAGAAAGAGTTGTAGGGCTTTTTCTCCTCAGAACATAGCTAGACATTCTCACAGAAATTGGTGGAGTTACCAGAACCTAAGAACCTGATCTATGCCTTCTGTGATATGTTTTTTACTAGATAGTGATAAATAAAATCAGTTGTTTTATGGACTTTACTGAGCAAATCCCCCATGTGTTTCACTGAGACATACACCATTCGTGTTCATGTGTAAATCTGAAGCACACACAGGAATGTAGGGCATAGCAGAGAGAAGTACTTTTAGCTTGTGATTGCAATCATGAATGTGTTTAATTTTTCCATTATAATTATCCACTGATTGTTTAAAAACTGCTGAGAATACAAGATTGAGTGTGGAGGGAATCGAGATGATTTATTCCTATGTTATTAGTAACAAGTCAGCCAGAAATCTGCTCACTTTACACCTGATGAATACGCTGTGCACTGTGACTAAGTGTGCTTATTTAACCACACCTGTTTTCACTAGGAGAGGATGACTCATTTATACTGAGATTTGGCTTTTCCAAGCTAATCACAGATCTCTGTTCATTAGAAAAATGCATGGTTTATGTGCATTTTAGTATGTGTTTCCTAGCTCTTTTGAGTGTCACATGGTAGGAAAAGTATCGATGATAGCTTAAAGCTCCAAATGCGATTTACGTACTCCTGTGCCTGGGCACCATGTCAAAGCGATCGGGATTTGGACTACCTAAATGAGAAGCCTGCATTTAAATTTCTGTATTGGCCAGTTGCATGAGTAGGTGCACAGGTGTTTTGAGAATTTGGTCAGTTTTGGTGCATAAATGCAGACTTCAGATTTCTCAGCCCTTTGCGCCTGATGTTTCCCCAGTGAGCCAGGGAACCGAACACAGTGCCCAGTTTCTGCAGTAACTTAATGGGAGATATTTCAGACTTCTGCCACGGTTCAGAAGAGCCCAGCTGGGACTTCTGCGCTTGGTTTATGTCTGTCCTCTCCAGCACCTCTGGCACAGTTCGGGGGAATCGAGCTGGCATCGGCTCAGCCTGCTGCAGTGTTTTTCCTTGTACTGCCAGATCGGCTGCACTGAAATACACTGTACTGACCGCAAGCCAGCGTTGGGGAAGTGTCGTGTTCCCAGTATAGTTATTATACCTATAGCAACATTAATGAAAACTCAGCCTTGCCTTAGGAATACATAGTTAAGTTTTTCATCAGTCCCAAGGGGTAAGATAAACATATGAATTGAAAAGATTCAATGTTTGAAAATAATCCAATGTTATTCTCAAGCATTTTTTCTTTTCTCTTTCTCTGAAACCTTAATCTTTGAGAGGAGCGATGCATGGTTTCCGTCTAGCCTGCTAAAGATGATTTTTATGGCAAGGCTTCCCATAGTATCTTAGTATCTTGCTGATACACTATGTCCAGTTTATGTTGGCGCAAAGCCTGGATTCTGCAGTCTCTTTATCACAATTTGAGCCTCAGAAATTGCAGATCAGAGAGGCTGGACCTGTCACTGCGTTTGAAAGGCTGTTTTCTAAGTGTGATTTTATCTTGTTTGGGAGGTTTTCGTTCACAATCTCATTAAAATGTTCATGAGTTCTTTCTCTTGACTAGAATCATGAAGAAAATGCTTGATGCCCACTGGCATAGCTGTGCACTTCCCTTCTTGCTGGATCTTTTATTATTCCACATGTTCCTAATCTGATAATTTTTTTACTTCTGTAAATTAGCAGTTTTAAGTACCATTTACTGGGAAAGATCAAACTGCAGTATCAAAGGAGAAACCTTCATTATAAGTGTGCTGAAAATTCCAGGAAATATCTATACCTTTGTTGTCTTGTTTTTCCTGGAATTATTTGTAATTCGGTAGTAAACATGGAGTTTTTAAAGCCTGCTGGGCTTTCCTGACTCATGTTTCACCAAAGTTGATAAACAAAACCTCCCTGCTTCTGCATGTGCAGAATTGACCCAAAAAAAGGAATTATGACAAAGAAGGTGGAATTTCCAAATGTAAGATTTAATTTCTCTTCATTTATTAGCTTTCTAACTTGTATAAACAAAAGTATTTTGCTTTGAGCAAGGCAGGGAAATAAAAGCAACTCCTCACTCATGCCATCTTCTGGAGGACAACCATAGAAGTATGCTATTTTGTACTCTAGATGTTGTGTTTTAGCTATACAAGTAAGTTGCAATATTTGAGTGAGAAGGTGATTTCTTACCTGAGACTGGCACTGAAAATCGTGACGATGAACCTTCCAAGATTTGTGTGCAGATATTCTGCAGCATGGAATAGAACTGCAAGTTTTTTGGATTTCTTATGTGTAAGATGTAACATGTTCTTAGGGCTCATTGTAACTGGGCTGAGCTTACTACAGTACTGAAATATTTGTAAGAAAACTTCTTTAATTACTTCCAGTTTACTCTTAGAAGAACAATTTGCAGAATCAGCCTATAACTTGGAACACGTTTAGAAATACCTGCTCCTCCTTTTAAAATGCAAAAGAGTTCACTTAATAAGTATATGGATTTAGGGTATAGTTTTATTACCTATATGGTGTCTTGTCATTGTCCTTGAAAAACTGAATTCTACGTAGACTGTTAAAATGTTTCAATTACTGAAAATTTAAAATATTAAAATAGACTTCAAGGCTGAATTAAAACATCCATGTAACCTATAGTTTTGTGAACTGGTGGCAAAATCATCCTGTTAGTTTAGTCAGACTCTTTTAAAGCCTCTGAAGCTCCTTTAGTATGCTTTATCTTACACCTATTACTTCATAGTTATAGCTTGACTTTGCGGTTTGTTTACAGTACTATCATTCATTATTTGGGTTTATTGCTGTGTTATGAATTCTAATATAAGGTGTACTATTTTCAAAAGTGCGTAAGTGGTGTAGGATCCTGTTACCTTTTTTCCCTGTATTTTTTATAGAACTTTATTTTAAAGTCACTCAGATACCTTTTAAATTACCACATCAGATATAAAAACTACGTAATAAAGTAGTCAGTTCTTCAGTGTCATCTCCCATTAAGTTTGTTGATTTTCTTATTGAAGTAGGCTGAGTTGATGAGCTTCATTCACATGTTTATGTTGTTTCAGGTAGTGCGGTCTGAACAAGACAGCAGGATTACTGTGCTAAAGTAAACAAATGCCTTGTGTCCTTACGAACGAAGGGGATCTCAAGAAATATAGATATATTTGTGCCTCAGTGATATGAATGTGAATTTTTGCAGATTTGAAAACCACTCTGAACTGTTAGGCAGTTCTCCATGCCTGGTTCATTGCAGGTAATATGAGCAATAAGACTAACTGACTGCTAATGACTGCTGTCAGTGTCTTCTGCAGAAGAAGAAGGATCTGTTGTGATTTTATATGCTGCTTTTTTTTTTTTCTAACTAGGATTCTTAAATGGTATTTGGCATATTCTGTCATGGCCCACACTTTCTGCAGGTATTGTAGGATTAAAAATGGTCCTGTTGTTGCATACATTTTTGCGATGCTTTGTATATGATATAAATTGACTTGGCGAAAACACTTGTGGCCTTAATTTCCTGTTTCACAGGGATTATGAGCTTCCAGGGCAGCAAGGATACTGGCTGCTTGTGCTGTATTCTTTACTTTCATTTCCAACACGACGTAGCCGTGCTTGTCACCTAGAAATGAACTCTGTGAGTAGAGCCCCGTGCTGACACCAATGTGTCAGTCTTGCAACAGGAACAGCTACTTAGAGCTGGGCCAGATGAGGGTTGGTAGTGTCAGAGCCGGTAGCTGTCTTGTCCCTCATTGCTGCAGGGTTCCTGTGTGTGGCTTACTTAAACATCTTCTTAAACCATTACCCAGTCCACTGAAGTACTTGTCGTAGTTAATAATTGCCCTGCTGCATTCCACAGAGAGTCTCTGGAGCCCCATGGGAGCTGGGAGGCTTCTAAAATCCCTGTAAAAACAAGAAATATCAAAACAAGGGGTTCTGTATGCTCACTTGGATGGGCACTTTTAGGAACCCAGATGTCACAAGGAGTTTGGTTTGATTTTGTTCTGCTTTAGGGAGCTAGGGAGCCTGTCTTTGCTCCTCATGAGTAACCTAGTGGAAATACTTGAAATTACTTACATGAGCAGCAAGAACGGGTTTTGCTTATGGTTTTGTGTTCACACTGTGTCTCTAAGAACCTCCACTCTGAATTTGCCAACAACTGATATAGCCTATCCAGTTGGAAAGGACAGATGAGTATTTAAGTCTTCTATTAGTCATGGCATTTTACCTAGCTAAGTAAAGATAATGAAACTTCTTGTCCTTGGTCTCTCTTCCTTACATCTCTCCTTAAAGAAAAACATATATTAACAAGTGTACGCAAGCTGGAAGGACTTAAACTGTGCTGTTAAATTAAGAGGCAAAGATGATGATGTAGGAGAAAATCTGGGGTGATGTGATCTTGTGGAGGATTTAATTCTCAAGGAAAGATTGGCCCTTTTAAAATGTCTATCATACAGCTGAGAGAGTAAGGCTGACAAATTGAAAAGGTTAGTAATCTAATGACTCAGTGTTTTTCCAACATCAAGAGAAGTTCAAAAGACTAACCCTGAACTCCTTTGCTGATGATGTCAATAGAAAATTGAAAAACCTTCAATTCCTTGCATCCACAGATACTTCAACGGAGGCTGCATTCATCTGTTGTGACTACTTTCACCTCTAGGTAGCTCTCCAAAGCAGGAGAGCTCACTGACGATCATATAGAGTTTTCTTAATTGGGGTATTTTGCTTTTTTAGACATCCCTATAAACTTACTTCTCCATAAGCAGAACCATTGTTGAAAATTTTGTAGAAAAGGATGGCTTGAAGAGTGGGCACCATTGCTGAAGCTGATAGAATAGTTTTCAAATAGATTATGAAAAGCAATATAATTGCTTTGAAAAATGTGATATGAGAGAAAGTCCTCTTGTCTTTCTACAAACTCTAGCTGCAGGAAAATGTCTGATGGACCTTCATCCAAAGCTTACTGAAATAAATAGGAATCTAACAGACTTTGGCCACGTTCTCCTTTTGGTATGAATTGGTACGCAAGTCCAATTCATTTCTGACTTGACTTTATAAATTTGATTGGAGCCATTATAGGTAACTATTTAAAGTCTCTATTTTAGTATTGTCGGTTAAAACATTTTGCAAGCTATTCCTTGCAAGAAAGAAAAGAAAGAGAATTATTTGTGATAGTTTGAGCTAGTTTTTTTAAACCACACTACATAAATAACACCATAAATAAAACCGAAAACAGTAAAGAGGGAGAAATACAAGTTATATCCATAGCAATGGAAGTAGCGTTATGTGGAACTTGTGATGAGTTCTCAATGAAGAGAAATCATCTCTGAATACAAGGACATGCACAACTGGCACTGGCTCCAGTGGGGCAAGGAACAACCTTTGAGCCTGTCTCCGCTTGTCACTTACAACTCCTGTCAGACTGATTAAGTGTTTCCATGAGCTCAGGTCTGCTGCTGACTCACTCTGTAACTGTTACGTGTGGCTGGAAGCTGCACAGATCATCGGGGAATCCGCACTGACAATTCTCCTGTTTTGAAAGTTGCATCTGGTTTGCATAACATACTTAGTTCCTTTGCTGGTGATCAGTTTATTTAAATTATTCAGTATTACTGCTTTTAAAATGAAAGATTAGTTCCTTTGTCAAAAAAGTATGGAAGTACTCTGTGACTGCTGCTACCAAAATCACAACCTCAGCCAGAATACTTTTTTAAAAGGTTGAGCATACAGCTTAGGTCATTTAAAGTTCAGCTTAGTGGGGTACAACACACCAGCGCAGGGCGTTTTGTCTTACACTTGTAGGTGCTTGCAAACCAGAAAACCAGCACACAGCCTAGTGCATTTTTTCATACCGTGAGCAGCCCTTTCTCAAACAACATGTGAGAGTTAGACTTTACACTGGCCGTGCCAGGGCGTTTCGTCAAGGCACAGAATCCCCGGAGAGTTGAGGCTGGCAGGCAGCCCTGGAGCTTCCCCATCCCACCCCTGCTCAGGCAGGGTCAGCAACAGCAGGCTGTGCAGGACCGTGCCCGGTCGGGAGGTGTGTATCTCCAGGGATGGAGATCCACAGCCTTTCTGGGCAACCTATGCCACTGGCTGACCACCCTCCCAGTAAAAAAGCTTTTTCTTCTTGAAGCAAGAATGGGAAGACAGAGATATATTGACTAACCCTGTTAGTTTGCATCCAGAATTGGAAAAAATAATCAATTCAAATTGTTTTAACTGTTCCATTTTGTGCCGTCTCAGGTCATCACTTGTCATAGGTGCACTTTTCTCTCACCAAGTGTCAAGTTTACACCAAGCAGCTCTTCATGTTGGGAGGATGGAGGACATAGTATGACAGATTGATTAAAGAGAATAAAATAATTCCTATGAGGGTTGTTGTTGAAATACAACTCAAGTTCTTTTAGGTTTTGTTAATGCAAGTGAAAATATAACTCTACATTATATGCCTGTACATATGCTTCACGGGGACGAGGGATTCAGTAGGTTAGCAGCACCTTGCCTCTGAGAAGGCTTGACTCCGAGGGTTTGCTCAGTGTGTAAGAACATTCTTAATCTCCATTCCATAATGCACAATATAAGGAGACACACCGCCTGTGCAGGGGTTCTAGTACCTGTTTTACATCTCTCGTGCTGTGTCTGCTTGCCTTTCTTACAGCTACCTTCCCTCGCTAAGTGATGGTGACAGGAAGCATTGCTTCAGTAACTCCTCCATCGCATCGGTCTAGGTTATTTTATGGAATTTACGGTGCATTTGCTGGAGATGCGTGGTGAGGCACCTTGCCAGCCCTTTTGACAGCAGGCGTGAAGTCAGCTTCGTAACACGATGCCTTTGCAGCACCAATCGGTAGTAACGTTTGATACTGTTCAGCACCTCCCACAGTGGGGTTGAAGGTTACCCATCGAAGCCGAGTGATCGAGAGTCTTTGGATTTGCATTATAGGCCTGCAGTCCCTTCCAAGTATAAAGGACATGAGCCTATATCCATCCTTTGTCAGTATTGTGTTAAATTTGTCATAATCTTCTTTGAAATCACTTTGAGGTTCATAAAGATTTGATTTTTTTTTCCTCCTCCCTTCTAAAATTCAGTATTTATATTGGTGGTAAAAAAAAGAAGAACATTTTTCTTACCGTGTTCCAAGACTGAACACAGAAAATATCTCACAAAAGAGATGGATTTTGTGGTAACTCCGGCATTATTTTTCAGCTCCCATATATACACATAACCTGGTCTGACTTTAAATAACTAATGGAGTTACTGGCTGAATCCAGACAAACTCTTTGAGAATTTTGAGGTTCAGTAATCATCATGCATAGGGTGAAACAGTTCTGAACGACCTTCCTCTTTTCATTCTGTCTTTATTCAGAGGGCATCTCTGAAGTTGGTGGGAAAATGCCTCACTATCTCAAACCTGGGCATCTCATCCTTTTCTGTACATTTCTTTTTCTCTGATTTCTCCGCAATGTATTCTTCATAGATTTTACAAAACAACAACTTTGTCAGATCTTTTAGGTCACAATACAGAAGCTTTCTGTCCCTATGTTGGAAACTCATCCTCAGTCAGAAACAGCCTCAGAACCCGACGAGCAGTTGGCAAAAATCAGTTTGTTATGAAAACTAAGTAATGATGAATGTATTTACAGGAGACCGATGTGTTTGTTTTGCTTCTTGTTGGTGTAACACAGGCTGTTACACTACTAATTCAGCCCTTTCTTGTGTGAAAAATAACCTTATTGAGAATCACTAGGTCCCTGTTATGTAAATACTCACAAATGATACTGAACTGACTAGAGAAGGAAGTGGGTTTTGGGAGGAATGTATGTGTTTTTCTTAAATAATGCATTTTCTTCAGCTCAACTAGTAAAGGTTTGTTATCAGTGCCCATCTTACTTTACTTAGTTTGTGCAAATATATGAGATGATACCAAACATAAGCATATGCTGCACGGTTTAAAAGGAAAGGTCTTCTATGTGACCCGAATTTTGAGCTGATAGTTACAGATAAAGGCACTCGGACAATTCCCAGCATCTCCAAAGCAAACTGTTGATGCTGTTGCTGCTCTGGGGATAGGATCAGCCCAACGCTGGAATGTTAAAATTGGTGGTAGTATTGATAGGCTTAGGGGAATATTCCTGAGGAGTGAAAGTAACACAAGGCAGCTTTGGGGTTTAACTGTTTGTGTTCTAGCAGAGGGCTTGTGGAGTTCTTGGGGGAAGAATGATAGTGTCCATTACCCAGAATATTAATGCTGTGCAGAAACACCAGAGCTAGAGATGGGTAACCAGCAGAGCAGGATGTAACTGCCTTGGCAGAGCAGAAGAGTGTAGCTGCCTTGCTTCGTGTACCTGAGGGAGCTGACAGAGAGGAAGCCCAAACATCTCTTCACGTTGCATTGCCTCATGATCTGGTGACCTTTGGCCTTGCACAATGGTTTTTGTAAATACTTGACAGAAAAAAATCCACTTACTGAAAAGTGAAGTTTGTTTACAAGAACCTGAAACTAAAAACCATCATAATGTGAAGTGAACATTTTCTTTCTCAAACACATACCACCTAGTGAGAGATAGTTGGAAAGTACAGCTGATTTCTTCTGTAGTCTGCAGTATTCCTTCCTTGCCATGCTTCAGATTTCATGAAAACTTGTCCTTTTGATGAGTTCATACTTCAATTAAAGCTTTCCATTAAAAAAAAACTTATCTTTCATAAGAGGAAAGATTTCATTTTGTATTCCAGTATCCTCTTTTACTACCTTTTTCACCCTTTCCAATACAAACTCAATCATCCTTTACATCCGCAAAACTAATAGACCTTTTTCCTGTCACTCAAAATTAGTTAGCAGCCCTTTCTTTATTCAGTACTCTAAAAACACTTCAAAAACACATGCACATTTGGTTACGCTTTGAGGGAGAAGTTAGAGGATATGGCTATGAAGTGTGTTTTTAGGGACTCCAGAACACAGCTATCACAGAAAGCAGTGGCTAGAGATGGCACATGCATTCTCAGCCCATATGATTTTTCATATAGTTTCAAATTTATTAAAGCTATGGAAAAGAAACACTTACTGTTTTTTTCAATAGTCTTATAGAGTATCTGAAATCTACCAAATTTGCTTTATCTCCTGTATTTCTTGTACAGTATCAGTTGTGGGTTTTTTCAGCTTTTCTCCAGACTCTCTTTTTTCCCTATTTTTCCAAACTTTTCCGAAGCTTCAAGTTAGAATAGAAGTCTTCCTAAGGAAGTCCCAGAAAAATCTCTACCCTCTAAGCAGCCTTCCCTAATGGGCGAGCTTAAGAAATTTCCCTGTAGCCTTTTCTCATGTAGGCTGGCGAAAGGCTGCCATCTTCCTGCAGAGCTGCTCCTCTCCTTGGGGCTCCTCCTCTGGAGAGCAGCACGTTTCTGCTACTCTGCTTATTTGGAGAAGGAGTACTAGTCTGCTGCACAAAAATAATCTCTTCCTTAAAGTAAAGCCCCTTAAAGCCTCTGTAACGTATGTGCAGAATAGAGAGGATTCCCTTTTGTTAAAAAAAAATATGTTTTCTTCGTTTTTACATGTAGTAAGCTGTGTCCTATGCTTTGTCCACATTCTTTGGGTATCATTTATGATAGTATTTATATTTGCGGTTTCAGCGTAAAGCAACACTTAAATTACTGGTTTCCTTGCAAAATATTTGGTCAATAATAGTATCTTTTCAGGAAACAGGTCAGTACTAGAAAGGTAATAGTTTTGTTGGCATAGGTAAAAGCAGTGATAACCAGCAAATACAAGTTCTTAGTCCTCTAGGGGCAGAAGTTGGTTCCAGAGGTTTCAGTCTTCACTCACTAAAGCTCAGTTTATTCCTAACTCCTGGGGCTGAATTTCCTGGTCTGCTCACTCAGCCTTCCTTGAAGGTGAGTGGGAGAGAAGATGATGAGGAAGTAACGATGGAAAGAGAAATGAAGGGCTAAGACAACCCACTGCAGAGCTCTTGAGACTATACAGCAGGCAGTGAAATGTTCAAGCAGTATTACAAATGGCTCTTGCAGTCATTAATTTTATTACTATTGGAGAAAGTTCTACATATACAGCTGATTTTCCTGCTGCTTCCAGATGGGGTCATAGCTGGGTCACTCAAAGGCATATGCCTTCTTTCTTTTTTTTTCCTCCCTTCAGAAAGGGATAATTGTTTCTTCCCAGCTGTTTGGATTCTCCAGTTAACTCTCTCAGTGCAGTTTTCCACAGTAGTGTGGTATTACTGCTGCTGCCCAGCTCCTGCTAGATTGCACAACACTTGCTTTTTCTCCAGTATGCTACATACATATTGCAGCATCTAAAATAGGAGCGATTACCGAGCACAATGTTACATTTGCTGGATTTGTTCAGTGATTAGGTGTGGTCGCACTAATACAGCTGCATTACGGGTGTTCGACTGCTAGTAGAGCTGTGCAGCAAAATTAAAAGCATTCATATCATGCTGTTCCATGAATTATATTCACGGCCCGCTGTGCTCTCTATTAGAAAGCAAACAGTAACTGTGAGGAGGTGTACTGAAGAATTGCTTCCCTGCTAGCTCTCTGTCTCCTCCTATCAATTCGGTGAGCCAGTGGCTGCTCAATAAAAGTGACATTTTGAAGTGTCTTGTCTCAAGAGAGCAATTACGCCACACCTAGCAGAATGTCTTACTCTCCGTGCTATCTAGAATTGAGCTTCTCTCCACTTTGGTAGCTGCAGATTTTGCTACCATCTCTCTGTCTTGCCATCCACTAGAGAAATAACACCTTCCTGACTAGAACTGTCCCTTTCTCTTCTTGTATACACTGCATACTTAATATCTCTTCCCTTTCAACATTGCCATCCTGGAATTATTATTTTATAATTGCTTGTTTCCCTTCTAGTTGGTCCCACTTTGGACATTTCCTGAATAACAGCACATAATCATCTCCGGTAGTGTGCATACAGCGCAACCCGGACGGATTCATTCTCATCTCTCAGCCATTTTGTTCATCACCAGCCTCACTGAAGTGCTGGCACTATTTTCGTTTCCCATTGGCATGCTGTTTATGGACTTCTGGAAGTCTTGGGGAAAGACGCACGCCATGGTTATACCTCACCCAGTGGATGCTTCAGAGCTTTTTGCTCCATTTGTCTCTTACTAATTCTGTAATTCTCCAGAAACGTTCAGTTCATTGCAGACTCAATCTACTGTCTATATTTACCGCACGGAAGCAAAACCTCAAGTTAGGGAGCTCTGACAATGGGCACTGCTTAACGCTGGCCCGTCTGCTGGGAGAGGGCACTACCTCGCCGAGGCTCAGGCTGTGACGTGCTACTGCCAGTAACGATAACCCGTTGGTTTCAAAAGGAGCATCTGCACAGCAGGGTTCTGTTTCGCTTGAGTCAGAGCTGGTGCAGTCCTGCCCATAATGAGCACATAAGTTAAATCATGTTTTTAGGTTTAATGGAATTACTCCTGATTTACATTGCTCTAATTGCTCCTAATCAGTAAGCACCCTTTTCCTACAGCACAGCAGGACAGCAGCACCGGAAATGGATTAAGTGTAAGAGTATCTGCCTTTTATTAGAAGCCACCATTGATTTAATTCATCTGGGGCAAATAGCTAGATGAAATAATTAGCTGCAGTTTAACCATCGTGTATCTGAGAGTGATTTCTGAATCCGATAGACCAAAAATGATCCTTTTGACATCTTTTTAAAAGTCTCTTAAATTCTAGAAAAAAACCAAAACATTTTCTTTCACATGTTACTGAGGAATAAATTACAAAGACATTTATGGAATTTTATATATATACATTTATGCCTGGCACAGAGGTTATATGAGCTTCTGAAATGAAATATTTGTATATCTGTAGTACAGCTGCTTGTCTCTCTTCAGTGACGAAAGGAAGCAAAACCATAAGTCAAAGTTTAGCTTAGTGCAAAGTATGAAAATAAAATGTGACTCATACACTAAATAGGATAAATTTTTAATACCCTATTTGTTGATTGTATTTTATGAATGGTGAATATTTGATTCTCTTTACAAGCGTTTCTGAATTGTTACGTGCAATGTGTCTCTTAGAAATCCTTTCATAGGCTGTTGAGTAGGGCTGACTCTTCCTTTGATGAGATATTGTTGTGCAGTGCTGTTTGAAATGAGGCCAGAGAGGAGATATCCATGCCTAATGTATTTTCTCTTTGTAATCATTCCTTAGCAAAGAGAATTCACACCATGATAAAGAATATATACCTATATTGGAAGGGACAGTGTATTAGGAACCTCTCGTAATTCAGGATGCTCAATGCAGAGAAGAAAGGGAATAGGTAGTAAGGATCTTAATGGACAAATTCATGCCTGCCTTGACACAGTCTAAACCAAGGACACAGCAGCAGACAAAGGTGTCTTTTTCTTTCTCTTGGTTTCTGCAAGAGCGTTACCCATGGCTTTTTAGCAGTGCTGTATTATGCCATTCTAGCACTGTTCCTTTAGAAAATTTGGGAGAAGGGGGGTTGTGATGACAGCGTCTACCTCCCTACTCGCTTACCTGTCCTTGCCACCCCCAGCCCTAGTTGAGTCTGTTCATGAATTTCAGGGAAATTTGGGAGTGAAATTACAACTGCAAAGATAGTGTTCCTGTAAGTTTTGAAAGCTTGCAATATAAACTCATGCTTTAGAAGAGATCAGAGAATCTAGTTCAGATTCATTGCCCTGGCCACAAGAGAAGTTTCACAGCTTAGACCTTACTGGGCGTGCAAGTCAACTGGAGGCACAGCTCTGTGGAAAATCATGCTTCTCTATAGAGTTGCTTGTTTCTTACTACAACCGAATTCTCTCTTTAGTTTTAAGATGAAACTGATCTTTCTGTACATGTTTTATCAGAATTTATCAGTTGTGTTAAAGAAAGATAAATAAGAGGGGAAGCTGCATGAATTCATTGCTCCTAAGACCTTTGGTTTATAACTGTGAAGTGACCAGCGGAAAGAATGTTTCACTGTTTCACCATATTGTAAGTTCTGGTAAGAGCTGCCACAGAGAATGGCAAGGTGCAGTTCATATAATAAAATACATTCTGTGGGAAGAGAAACTGAAGTGAGTAACATGTCATCTGCCTTGAATGGGTATGGCGATAAATAAAAGTGACTTTCTTCTTAAAAACATTGATGAGCATTTCATTCCAAATGCGGAGGGAAGGCACAGAATGGACTGCTCTCACCAAAGTGTCCAGAAATCTACAGAGAGGCATAGAGGCTGTATAAGCACAGCCAGTAAAGCAAGGTCAATAAAGTATGTGAAGAGGATTGTACTGAGGGACCTTTCAGAAAATTTGTGGTTGATAATCTGCCATCAGGGCTATTGGACATCCAGTGTAGGTGTAATGACTCAGGATACAGGAAAAAAATTTGCCAAAGTAGGGAAAATAAATCTCCCAAGCATCATTAAAATTGTTTCTAAACACCCAGTAGTAACATGGCAAGAGCAAATGAAGATGACACAGGCAAAGAAAACGGAATTTAAGAATGAAAGTAACTGATCATGTATCAGGAAGCATAGGACACGCCAGAGTGAATGAAGCTGGTTTCCCGCAGTTTAGCATTCCGGTTAATTGACATTTCAGCTGAAGCTTTCTTTATGGTTGGAGTATTTATAAAGCCTCTGCTTTGTGTTCACTAGTTTCTAGTGAAGAGGGAATTCTGCTGCAGCCTGTCTCATCTAGGGAGCCTGCTGTGATCTGTCTCCTCTGATCAGCTGCTCATTTTCATAAAACTGTGGGAACTTAATAGCTTTGACACCGCCAGATTGAGATGAAAACGATCATTTTGTCAAAAGGAATTGAGGGATGGGGAGTGGGAGAGAGACACATGCGCAGGCATATATCCACACTCAGGCAGTATGGTCGTGTGTTTCCTGAGGAAGCCAGGCTAAAAAATAACAGTCCAAACAAGGGTGAATGATGCTTCTTTCTCTTCTTATCTCTTGACTATACTTCTGACCAGGCTCACACTGTTAATCTTAAGATTTAGAACACTGTCCTTAATTTAAAGTTGACTTGCAGGGGCAGAGGTGACTGTGATTTGTAAATAGAAGGAAATGAGCTCTGGCCTTTAGCTGGCACAGCACAGATTAACAATCAATAGTCCAGCTGGACAGATAAATCACAAAAGCCAAGTCAAATCCTGTACAGTTAAAGACCAGATGGATGTTCCAGATCCAGGACGGTGCCTCGTGTGGAAGGCAGGATGGATGCTCCTCTCTTTTGCAAATTTCTGACATGAGGGTTGACAGTTGGTCCAGATAAATAATGCAGAATCCTCAAAACAGAGACAGCTGCGATGTGAACGGGAGAATGGAGAGGCAAAGGCTCCCGGTCAGGCTGCATAGGAGGAGCGTGGCTTTACAACAGGTCCTGCAATGAGGACAGGTCTATGGCTGTACGGGGCACATGGGATTGACTGGAAGACCCAGCCTGTTTTGGAGCGTAAGTCTTCCCAGTGCCGTGCAGGGCAGCTCGGAAATCAGAAATGAAGGAGGGGTTATTCAGGTAAGTTGTCATTGTCCTTGTATTGTGGACTCTCGTCACACGATACAGCTGCAGCCATGCCTTCTCTCCCACTGCCTGTCCCATTCGGGGCTCCGGCACCTGGGAATCACTGCCTCCAACCCTGCCCTGCCCTGGAAGGAGGGAAAACACCCAAGCAATCCAGCTGTTGGTTTGAGACAGCTAATGTGTTTCAAAGTGGATAGAATCGAGCAAGGATCAGGTTGTTAATAACACAGATTTCTGACTGAGTGGATTTGTAATGCTACCCAGACTAGCAAGTAATTGCAGCAGCCTTATAATATTACCCTTAATCAGAAAATATTTGTCCTGCATCCCCGTCACATATTTGAACTCAAAGTGGTGCCAAAAAGAAAAGAGAGGCAAAGTCCTCCAAGAAGATTGCATTGAACCTGTCTGTCCACTCAACATCTGAGCGTTGGAAATTTTGTCAGCTTATAAGTTTCACCAGTATTGCACTTTCTCAAGAGAAAACATTCATAATGTGCCAGAATGCACTTGGCTGTGATTCTATCCGTGTATTCAGCTGGAGCAGACAGTCAGCATTTGATGCGGCTTGGATTTGAATCGTGCGGGGAATAAAAGTTTTATAAACCCCGAACTGAGCTGAGATACCGCAGAGGCAGGCAACACCTGGCTAATATGCATGGCAATTACCTGTCATTAATGAAAGGTTGTCACTAAGTAACTCTACGGTTAGCGTCCGTGTGCAGTGTGTGCACGTACACAGGCACACTTGCAGTGGGAGCAGGAATACAGAAGGGCAGAGCAGACACACGCCTTCTGTTCCATCTTCATAAAAGGCTCCTGCGGCTTTTCCCCTTGCTAAGCTTGGAGTACAGAAGTGCGAAAGAAGAAAAGCAGCACTCTAGCTTGTGATGCACAGCCCTGGAGCAGCCATGGGCTTTACGGGAATGACATTTACGGCTGACATCAGATCTGAGTATTTGCATTGGATTTCAGTGTCGGCATCGGAGGTGTGGCTTAGCAGGGACACTGTTTCAGTCTTCTGATCCAGCTAAGAGGCAGCTCCGTCTGAGAAGATACTCACTCCCCTCGGCTCTGCTATCCTGCTTGCATCTGACTCCTCCCTCCTGCAGCTCAGAACAGCGCAGGGTGAATCCAACAGCCTCTCATTTCTACTATGTTCCTCCCTGAGCTACTAGAGCTTGAACATACCTGATATTCTGCCTTCGTTTCAGCTGAACTCGTGAGTAAGGCACATTGCCTGATATCTGGCAAAAGTGAATGGCATGTTATTACCTGAAGAGCCTAAATTAAACCGTCTTCCAGTAGTGAAAGGATTATGAAGAATTGCATTTTTTTCAGCACCTTTGATACTTCATTGTTGCCTGATTTTTCGAGAGCATGGGTTGTTCTGGTTATCAAGGGTGCTTTCACCTGAATGTTTCTTCATCAGATGCCACAGAACAGTCTAGGAAAACAAAGAAACTTGTTATGTGGAGCTAACAGTTCTGGTTTCAGCTAGTGAAAACTTGCAGAGTCAGTGAGAAGGCAAAGAAAAAAATTGCCAAGGACAATGTCGGTAACGCCTAGTAATTTGTCACTCAATGGGACGAGCTTCTTTGCTGAAAATCGTAGCATTATGGATAAGCCTAGCGAGCAGAGAACTTTGAATGTCTTTCTGTTCTGCTTGACTTTTATCATTGCTTTCACAGCACTTCTGGGCAGCATTTATTCACTGGTTTCCCTGCTGAAAATGCAAAACAAAACCACGATTTCTATTATTGTGACCTCTTTGTCAGTAGATGATTTGATCAGCATTGTGCCAGTGATTATTTTCATGCTCACCCAGTGGTCAAGTGGTGTCCTCCCCCAGCCTCTGTGCACCACCTCAGCGCTTATATATTTATTCCAGGGCATTTCTAGCAACCTGAAAGGGTCTCTTATAGTTTCTTACAACTTCTACAGCGTCAACAAAACTGAGACAATGAGCTGCAGCACTTCCAAGCGAAGAGTGAGCATGGTATGGGCCATTCTTACCATTTGGATTGTCAGTTTGCTGATCTGCATTTTGCCTCTCTGTGGTTGGGGCAGGTACATCCCCACCTCCTGGGGTTGCTTCACTGACTGTGCCAGTTCCTACATCTTGTTTTTATTTATTGTCTACTCGCTGTGCTTTTGCCTCCTCACCGTGCTGTCTGTCCCTCTAACTTACCAGCTGTTGTGCTCAGATGGGCAACAGCTATTACACATTGATTACCAGGAAATCTCTCGAGACTACATCACCCCTGGGACACCTGCGGGCTGCAGTGCTGCTACCCCATCTCTGTCACCGGTGGACCCTGCGGATAAAACCCTGAAGCATTTCCAAAACACATGTCCAAGCTCGGAGGCAGTTTTTAGGAAAGGTGTGGCTGAGAGCGGTGCACTCGAGCCCCGTTGCATGAACAGCATACAAAGCAGGAGCTTCACGGTGGGCTTCGCACAGAAACGATTCTCGCTGATTCTTGCATTGACAAAAGTAATTCTCTGGCTTCCAATGATGGTAAACCTTCAGATTGCTTTACTTTCTAATGTTTACTTACATTTAAATGAGATGTGTGTTGGTGTGCCATGTATTGAAACAGATGAACAGTAGCCATTGCGATTGTTCTGTATAGTGTAGTTTGTGCCAGAAAAAGTCCTTTTAAGCAGGTCTGTGTCACTACATGAATTTAACTGGCTTTCAGCAGGTTTGGCAGAGCCTGATTCATCAGTATGTTATTCTATCATCACATCATTTGTATCACCTGAATACAGGGATGAATAAAGTCCACTCTTTTGTATTGCCAGCTGTCTGACAAGCATTTGTTCAGCATTATGGGGTCTGTGAATTGTACTAAGCTAGCTTTTCTGCCCCTCCTCACAGCTGTGAGTCACGTTCTTTGCCAGACTCGTTAAAAAATAGGAGTTTGTTAGAAAAATGAGCTTTGCTTGCATCTTTGTAATTTCTGTAGCGTTGGGGGGGATGGATTGGGTGGGAGGGAGTGCTGTGCATTTGGGAACCGGTACATTCATCTATAATTAGAAAGGAGTCTGTTGAAAACAGAGAACATAGGTCTGGGGCGGTGTTATCCCTGACCCTGGGATGTCTATAGACTCAGCACCTGAGCTTCTCTCAACGGAAGGAGAGCGTTACAGAGCATCTGCAGCACAGCTCTGTCTGATGCTAAGTTCTCTCTCCTGTTCCCCGTCAGGAGTTGGGATTCCTCAGTACCATGCAGGAGAGACTGAGCTAGTATTCTCTTCTAAGTCGCTTGGATTGTGAGTTGCTTGTTTTAATAGTGCTCAAGCATCTATATTTAGCTTAAGCAAGGGTTTTTCTGAGAACTGCACAATGAGGAGAGCCTCTGTCAGTATGTTTTCTCCACTCTCTGTTAGAAACAAAATAGTTAGGCTCAGCAAACATTAATGACAACCTGTGTCTTTTACTTGTGTCATATTCATAGTGAGATGTTCTGTTTATTCCTGGAAGTATCTCATGTGCCTGAAGCCATTTAAATTTCAAAATGCTCTGCCTTTCAGATACAAATGGTTGTCCAGCACATCACTGGTTTTCAAAGCCTTTCGTTTGAGGCACTTAGCTTCCTGCTGACTTTGCTGGCTGCCACAGTCACCCCAGTATTTGTCCTGTCAGAGCACTGGATCCACCTGCCCTGTGGCTGCATCATTAATTGCAGGAGGAATTCATATGCAGTGTCTTCAGAAGAACTCAAAAGTAAGTATGGAAGGGTGACGCATAGCTCAATGTATATTGTAGTAAAAAGGATAGGAGGTTAGTGTCAGTGACAGTACTTTGTACTCCTTGAACTCATTTACCTGAATTACACAGACATCATTCAGAACAGTAAGTGAGACTCACAACATTCATGCAAGACAGCTGGATGGAAGTAGTCGATACTGAGGCACAGAAGCTTGGCTGATTTTCCCAGGTCACTGTCGGATCTTTTAGCAGAGTCCGACAGACTCTGAATCCTAGTTTCGCTCTCCTCTCCTACACTGGGAAAAATGTATCTGCTAAAATCTGACTTTTACTAATGAAATACATGGACCATGCTAAACATGTTTAATGTCGGGGGGGGGAGAAAACATGGTAATTGTGAGAAAATTCTAAGAAGGAGAGGAGCTATTGTTCGTACACCTGCGCTGTAGCTACTAACCAGAAATCACAGCGACACCAATAAGCGAATAGCGAAGGACATGATTTATGGGAGGGGCCTGTATCTCAGTGCATTGGTGCCGCTTGTTGAAAGCTGAGGAACTCCTACACAGTTTTTGCCTAAAAATACTTCCCTGCATGGGTATACCTTGGTGTAACAGAGGATGCCAGACTTTCACTGGTAACCCTCTTGGAATCTTCTAAAGCCCTGTTTTTCTCTGGGCCTCCATGTAAAACCAGCTGGAGGAATCCCTGCACATGCTGACTGCCACAGCCTGTCTCCTGCAGTTACACGAATTTTGTTCTTTTCATAAAGATCTAGATCATGTGGTAATACTCAGTCAGAGAAAGAGAAGACAAAGAAATACAGCTATCACTTCTCACTAGTGAAAAACACATTTAGGCTTCTGCAAACATGAATAACATTGTCATATTTGTGGCTAAAAGACTGCATAATGCTTTCCTGCAAATTTCCTGGCCACAGTTACTTATGAAATACCTCAGTCTCCAATGTTCATGTATCTGCACCGAGGGATTGCATTTTGATTTACAAATGAAAATGTGTTTCCAATGTTCTTCTGAGAGAAGTATTTGTTATTAAAATGTTTTATTGAAGCTTATTATACCTACTAATGTAAGTTCAGTATCTTTATTAGTGATTAATTTACATTCATTGCAGACAAATGTATGCATATATGTTATACGTGTTTGCTTTCTGGGACAACTGAAAATGTGTGAACTTAAAAAAATTCAGCTCTTCAACAGTAGGTAATTATGGAAAGTTTGAAAGATAGAAATCTGCCACAGGATATTAAATACATCTGTATCTGCTAGATCTCTGTTAACATATAATAAATATGTTCTGGTAAAAATATCAGTAAGGGAGCCTATGAGGAGGGAAGGTAGAGCAATAGCTGATTTTTTGATTTACTATCATATATTATTATCAAGAATAACTTTAACAGCAAAATAATTTCCATTTCCTACTTATAATGCTGCAATTATATTCATGTATAAAAATGATAGATTTATGCATTAATCTTTCAGAAGTGAGAGTTGCAGTGCTAGAGTTTGATACAGTTGTCCCCTGAGGCCTAATCCAAGGGGAATTGGAAGTGCTGGCAAGTTTTATTTAGAAAGTTAAGATTAGAAATAGAATAGAATAGAATAGTTCTGTTGGAAGGGACCTACAAGGATCATCTAGTCCAACTGCAAAAGTTAAGAGCCAAATACTTCTGAGGATCTGGGTGTTGTTTCCCATTCTCTAGAGTAAAAGTCCTCTGACATCAGGGGATGAATTCCTGGCATTCACTGCGTGTTTAGGGCGAAAGAAGGCTCCTGTGTCCTGGAGAAAAGCCATTCTCATTCATGGCTTTCACTTGCTTCGAACACGCTCTCCAAGTGCAGAATGGCTTGTGCTGCACCTGATGCTGTTTTAACCGCTCTCCCGGAGAGGATGACTGCAGTTCACCGAGAAGGCAGTTTATTTCAGATGTATTTAATAATGCTATTTAGAGAGCTAAATGTACAACAGGTGGAAAAGTAGCAATTATAACATTATTTAAAATAAATTTGTGACTTTTAGATATTTGTACTAAAGACTATTCTCAAGTTTTAATGCAATGACTGCTAAGGTCAGGATTTCACCCATAATTATATATGATCTAGTAAGCACACAAACTGTTGAGTAGAAACAGAGATTGTATGAATATATCCTCATACCTTTTGTTTTATAATTTAGCATGAAAGGTTTGGTGGGAAGATGATTTCATTAGTTAAATAGAAGGTACTTCTTTAGTTACTACATAATGTAAGATGAAAAGGGGGGGTGAAGAATCTCAGGTGATTTGTGTTAGAAAGGAGGAAGAATGAAAGGGTATAAATAACGATTGAGAATTTTTACTTAGTTGTTCAATTACTGTGTAAGATTAGTTAGAGCACTGAATTTAGAATGGAGAATATATGAAAATTTCATTGTGTAAATAGTTCAAATATTTATTTTTTATTGTAGAATTCTGTTTTTCTTGCTTGACTATTGATATTGAAGGATATTACAAAATTCAACTATTTTCTTCTTGTGTGTATCCCGTAAAACATCGTATATCATGTGTTTTCGAAAATGGCAGATAATCTGTGAGTTTCTGGGAATCCAGTAACTTTGGAATGTATAACTTCTGAATTAATTAAGAAGGCAGTGTAATAACATACTACCTGAGAAGTCTTTCTTCTCAACAATTCATTCTTTTTATGGATAGAAAATTGACTGTTTCTAGCAGTAGTTAAATAATTTATTCCACGTTTTAGAACGTCATTTTCATTGTGTACGTAATCTCATTTTCCTTCCTGGTTTTGACTCTTTTTCAAATTACATTCCTTCCCTTTCTGTTTAGCCAAACGTAGGGGTTTCGAATTCAACCTGTCGTTCCAGCAAGGTTATGGAATCTACAAAATATCGCGTGAGAACCGCCACCACCACGACGGTGGTGGCAAGTCGACGTCCTATCACAACCTGGTGAGCCACGACGGCGGTAACTGGCGAGAAGCTCGGGGAGGAGGCGGCGATGCCGCCCGCCCGGGGCAGGCGGGGTTCAGCACCACGGCCCCGGCGGACAGCTCCCGCGGCGCCCCGCAGCGGCCCGGCGCCGGCCCCGGCCCCGGCCCCGGCCCCGGCCAGGGGAGGAGCAGCGACCGCCTCCTTCCCGGCAGGCTGGCCACCTCTGGGAGAGAGGAGGTCAGAAATAGCGATAAGTCGACTTTCCCTGAAGGACCAGAAAGGAGGTTGTCTCATGAGGAAAGCCATAAACCTGAACTCACAGACTGGGAGTGGTGCAGGAGTAAATCGGAGAGGACCCCTCGGCAGGTAAAAGACGAATTTGCCCTTATTTTTTTCTGATCATAAGAACTACCTTACCAAAAACTAAGAATAATTTTTACTTACATCGAAATTACTGTTAGTCCTATTGGTAGTGTAGTTCCTTTTAGTAAAAATTGCCCTTAGCATTGTATATTTTAGTAACCACACACCTATTTGCAGATTCTGATCCTGCAATAATTTCTCACTTGTCTTCTTAATTATGGGTTTTTAATTATTATTATTATTTTGTGTGCACCTGCGTGAGCTGTATATGGTAAGAATTCAGTATGAATTATGTTAATTCATCGTAATGAATAGGAATTTTCTCTCCAAAGGACTCCAAAATACTGCATTTTCAAGAGTATTTCCAAGCATCTGGTGGCTTTTTTTTGTCATGCTTACATTTTGGGTAGGGGAAAAAAGAGAACTGCAAAACCAAACGTGAATGGTAAGTCCACAGATAAATGCAGATGTCAGTCTGGGCACAAAGATTCCTATTAGATTCAAACAAAAATATTCCAAATATTATATTGTTCATCCCTTTCCTTTAGATTGTGGACAGTTACTGGGAAGAAGAAATTCTGAGAAATATATTAGTTTTCAGGAGTTCTGAGAGAGGAGTGAAGGTGGAGTCTTAATACATTAGCACTTGAAATTGAAAGACTTGTTGAAGGTGTCTGTAACCTCAGCCTGTGTAGTTCTTTGCACAGAGCTTCTGATTCTGCTCTCCCACATTTGCTGTGCATTGTACTGAATCCAACAGAGCTTTTCGCAGTTTGGGAGAAGAGGAATATCAAAAAACATAGCCTTTAAGGACATACTGTCTAAAATTATAGAGAGCGCTCCAATCTTGCTATGTGACTCTCTCACCTAAAGGTGTGTCCTGTTGAATGTACCACCATTGCCACAAAAGTTGGGGTTTGCTTTCAGTTACCAGATTATGTTCTGATCCAAGTGCAGAGTCTTCCTTTGCCTGTTCCTTGCCGTGCTGATAGTGGTGTATCAAAAACGGCAGGATCACTGACTTCCTCAGCTTGGAGGTGTTTTGGTTCTGCCATGACAAACCTCCCAGTATGGGAGGGTCTGCACTGACTTCTGACTAGAGTTGGGTTCAACACTGAAGAAGAACTGTGAGAGAGAATTGACCAAAACTGCCGTTTGTAGACTGGCAGACTGAAACTGGATCCAGCAAAAGGCCAGCTATTACCTCGTGTAAGAACATGAGCTTAAAGGAGAACTGCCAAGCTTTACTTATATTTTCTATAATCAGTGTTTGTTTAAGGGGCAAAATGTCACAACAACTACTTCAGGTGTAATGCTCTTAATGAAAGAAGGGAAAGATTGTTAGCCATTCCTTGTCAACTGTCTGTTAAGCAGGCAACGAGTATGAGGATTTTCTGTCTCCTAAAAATTCATGATTATCAACCAAAGGCCAAACACTGGCATGAGGCACCAGGTGAGCCTGCAGTGCGATACCTGTAGTGAAAATTGAAATGAGCAACAGCTGTTGATCCCTGTGGGCTTTACATGCTGCTTTCGTCACGACCCTAAAAAACATCTGAGTGGCCTCATGAGTGAAAAGAGGTAATACTGTATCGTGCAGTTATCTGCTCCGTCTGTGTGCACCTTTCCCATGCTATGGCATTTATGCTCAGTACACAATTTTGGTCTGCAGAACTAGTGTATATAATGGTCTTCTGGCGGTATAGATGTGTACCCATTTTCAAGATAAACCAGGGCAGTTCTGTGTACGTATAAGTACAGTTTTTATGTTTGATATGTGACACAGTCACAGGTTCATACTGCTGCTGTAAATGGACTCAGACAACTTAAAATGTCAATTCTGCCTGCTCACCTTTGGAAGTTTCCCTTGGCGGAATCCAAAAGGAGCCAGTATCAGCTTTCGGTTTATCATGCATGAGCAACCAGGAAACACATGCAAAAGGACTAAACCAAAGAACACAAGTATTTTAAAAAATATTTTATTACTATTTGAGTAATGAATAGTAATACTATTTGAGGTTGAGTTTTCATTTTATTTGATTAAATTTCAGGAGCTTTTGTAGTATGTGGCAGAATTACTGCTTTTCTTCTATATTTGCGCAGTGAGAAGTTCGTACTGGCCATAGGAAGAGCATATTTTTATTTCTTCTCTAGGATTGTGACATTGAGAGAAAACTAGAGTGTGTATCTCTCTTCTGAGGAATGAAAAAAAACTTAATTGAAAACTTAAATGCTCAGGGGAATGATTTTATATTTGGAGAAAGCTGCTTCCTATGTCACGTGGAAGCAGTTATGCTCCCGCTGTCCTTTGGTGGTCACACAAACTAAAGTATCGGTTGCCTGTCAAAGGGGTTTAAGTATCTCCATTGAAATAAGCAGAAGTCTCTGTAAATCTGAGAAACGCGTTTCCAAGATGATGTAGTTGCATGTTTATGCCCTATTCAAGGACAATGGAAAATGGTCAATAATTTTCCTGGAAGGCTGTTTTTTCCCAAGCTATCCTGCCAGTGTTTGGAAGGGGAAACTTGCATTAAGCAAGTTGAATTCTAAGCTCCGAATGGAGGGGAAGGACTTGACCTTGCCCGGGTTATGAGAACCCTGTCTTCTGGAGCGCGTGCTGACTGGGCTCGGTGAGACTGTGAGACTGTCAGGCTTTTGCAGCATTTCCTGCAGAACCGTGGCTTCTGTTAATCTTTCACTTCAGTGAACTCCACAGTCGGTACGGTCTCTCCTTGTTTATTTGAATTCTCATACCTGCTGATGCTAGACCCCCAGTCCTTCCTCCCACCGCAACCCCGAGGGGATGCAGGAGGCAGGAATTTGGGGCACAACGAAGTTGGAAGCCAAAGCCAGTCTGCCTGGCTGAGTGTTAACGAACCTGTGAGGGTTTGAGTGTGCACTGTGGAGTTCAGTAGACATTTAGCATTACAATCGGTGGGGGTGGGGTAGAAGCCTATGTGGAGTCCACAAGACAGGAGCTGCAGAAGGCTTTAGGTTGGAAGGGACCTCTGGAAGTCTCCTAATCCAACCTCCTGCTCCAAGCAGGGCTGACTTCAAAGCCAGATCAATTTGCTCTGGACCTTTGGCACATACATAGGTAAGATGTATAAGATGTATTTTATATCTAAATAAGAGAATCCCCTCTCCCTCTGATAAACACGGTTTTACAAATCAAGTCAAAGTAGGAATTTGTTTGATATTTCAGATTTGATTGATCATCCCTTTCATGAAAAAGCAAATGTTCACTCTGTTGCAGTGTGCAGTGATAAACTACTGTGTTTGTGGGCAAAAGTAAATGATGATTCAGCCTGGTTTTAATCTACTAGTTTTTGCTAACCCCTTGTGTGCCATATATAGTTTGGTTAATAAAGTCAGTATATCACTAGGTTCATCATAAACTGTGGCTCTCCTTGCAGTAGTATCCAGACGGTGTTTAAAAAAAAAAATTTTTTTTTAATTCCTTTTCCCATCTCCTGTGACTGCCATTTCAAATTGCTAGACCTATGACTTCCATTACAGCAGGTACGAGGATCTCTTTGTGAAGCAGCTGGCAGTGACTTCATGTGGATGGCTTTATTTGCCCTGGGGCTTTATATGTCACTTTTTCACTACTTGATTACAAGGAATCCCAATTCATCCTTTTCTGACATTTTCCAAGTTATAACCCAGTGTGCAGTTGCCAGGCATTAAGGCTCCCGTGGTCTAAAAGTTCAAGGCTTCTAAGTTACAGATCTCAGTGTTTCTGACATTCAGCATGAGCTTCCAGAGCTTCACAGCGCTGACATTTGCTTTGCTGCTGAAAAAGGGCAGAATATGAAACTCCAGCAAGCATTGTAAAAATAACCTTAATGCATTTCTCCGATGTATGTTGGATGAAAGATCAATTTGGGCCAAACATTAAATAAGTTGAAAGCCACCCCTCTTATTTATCCTGTCTGGAAGTTCCTAAGTATCTAAGAAAAGTCACTTTCTCCTTATCGCTCTCCATTTCTCACCTTTGTTAAAAAAGGAGTCTTTCCCTAGCATTTACTGGCCATGTACTTTTGCTTAATTTGTCAATTAAGCTATCCAACTGGGGAGAAGATACCAAACCTCACTAAGAAATGGATGATTATCTTAATAGGATAGAAGTTCCTCATCTTCAGTACTTTAAAACTATAAATGCTTGATCACAAAAAGAAATACAGGTGTTCTTATTAGAGTACTTCCAGCTTTCTTTTCAATAAGCAGAACTTGTAATAACTTACAGTAGGAGGAAGAATAGCAATTTACACATGGATTTTCAGCTTAGCTGTTGAGTGATGTGGTAAATGTGTCCTTAAATGCTGAATTTGCCCATAGCGAAATGCATAGATGCTTGGGAAAAACATAATCTCAGTCCTTCTGCACATAGTTGTTGAAAAATGGACAGTGAGTTGTCTTATAGAAAATTAGAATGCATTTTTCTCACTTTGTCATTTCTATTGTACTACCTGGTTTGAAAGTAAGAGATCCCATGATAGCCCCGAGAGCAGCTGGGTTGGGGTGCTCCATTTCCCTGATGCTCTTATTGGGGTTCCCCCTCCTGTCGTTGTGTCTCTGTGCTCCTTTATGTTCAAGGAGAGAATCTTTTATTCACACAACCAAACAATTTGCAGTTCTGCAGCAAAATGGAGAGCATTGCAGTAATCAAATCTAGAACATACCATGCCAATTGAAGTTACAGTTGGAGAACTACAGTCAACTTCAGCCAGGTATTGAAGAAATCGTTGTGAGAGTTGCTGAGTAGTATGATGTGCATTGCTGTAGCTGACGGGTGTCCCATTTGGAAAAAAACCTGTTTTGCCAAGTGCAATAAACCAGAACATTTTGGTCAGGGCCAAAAAGGTGCAACAGTCTTATCCTAATCTCCGAACAGCAGCTAGCCAGGCATACAGGTTTTTCACAGAGGACAAGTATTTCTTACCAGCAGGACAAGTAAATGCTGTACAATATAATCCTACTGCTTCCATCAGTGCATCAGCATTGATTTTGCTGTGCAGATGAAGCACCAAGTAACTGCCTCGGTCTTCGCCTGGTGCTGGCCACAGCATTTTCCTGTACTGCGCAGGAGTGAGCTGGGTGTCACCGGCTTTCTAAGGGCCTGTTGTCATGCCTCTTTATTAACCCTCCTCGCAGCCACTTTGCAGATTGAACAGGAGAGGAGAGAGAAAAGGGAGATGAGATGTGGTGTGCAAATAAAAGCAGGTTTGAACAAGCATCGTTTCATGAAAGAATAATCGCCCAAAGTTTCTCTGAGAAAGCTCAGGAGGAAAAGAAGCGACATACTGGAGAACAGTCCGGTCTGAGCATGCTGTGGTCCAGAAACAAACCCAGCGCGCATCCTGCTCAGGGTACCTGCGGCAGCAGCTTTATCCTTTACAAGGTCACCTACTGCTTCAGCCCTTGGAAGGGCACAGGTTACCGGGGGACAGCCTGGCTTGAGGAAGCTGTTGGCACCGGTGGCAGAGACAAGAATCAGAGCGGGCCGTGCAGAATGGTCTGATCACTATTTCAGTACAGGGATGGGTACGAGGGGGAAGGGAAGAGAAGGGAAGGAGGGCTTCTCCCACAAAAGAAATCGCATCCATGATCGTGTTTTGTTTGAGAGACCTGTCTGAAACACGCAGATGTGTCACTTTATGTTATTTTAAAAAGCCATGAAATCATTGAAAGGTAAACTGTTAACTTGAAATAAATTCTGCTTTCTCTGTAGACCCTGTTATTTAGTGTTGCTTATGTAAGGAGACGTAATTAGGATATATACTTCTGTCGCAGATCACCTTAAGGCCATGTCGAATTCCAGAGTTCATAGCAGTGAGTGAGATTTTTACTGGCACTGATTTATAAAACTGACATTGTTTAAAGAAATTTGTGTGTGTGTGTGTGCACACATGTTGATTTATATTAAGCTCATTAATTAGTTATGCTATTTTTGTAGGTATCTGTAATGATCTGGAGGTAGAGATAAATTAATCTGATATCATTAAAATGATTATGCTACTCAGGAGATGCAGTGCAGCTGCGTTCCATGCGGTGCGCTTGGTCGGCACGTTGTTTCTGAGAAGGCAGCAGGGATTGCACCAGCTCTCCATGGCCTTGCAAGTTGTGTTGTACCGGAGAACTGGTGACCTTGCAACTGTCAGTTTTGTGCTTCTGTTTACTCAGAACTGGGGTAAAAACAGAAAAGAGCAGGACAGGAAAGGGAAAGTTCAGCCCCATGTGTGAATGTAGGTTAGACTGAGAGGGCTTTCTGTCTGCTCTGACAAAAACCACTCTCCAAAGCCATTGAAATAGTGCTGGTCAAATGCAATACAATTCAAGAAAGATCCATCTTCTTTTTTTAGCCTTCTTTTTTGAGGAGTGTCTAATTTACTATATACCATTATTTTTTTTTTTTAGCATTCACTAATTTATTCCAGTTCCTCACCCAGTCTTGTGCGATTAGCCAGTTCTAGTGACTGTACAGTGGCTACTCTTCAAGCTTTTAACACACCACAAAAAAAAGTTACCGGAAGAGCAGGGTATGAAGCGTTCTGTTTTTCATTTCCGGAAACATCCATATGTGCAGACTGTGTTTTCCCTACTGCTTACAAACAAAACCTCTGATTATTTTGCAATACATCTGTTACAAGCTCTGCCTGTACTGGCAGTACTTTAAAGTTCTCTGCAGTTTTTTACCATCAAAAGAATTGACCTAATCTCATGGAAATTAGTTGGTCCCTTGTCTGATCATAGGCAGTGCTGCTCTCACTGAGAGTTGATCCTAGTTCTGGTTTTAAAAAAAAATTGGGTCGCATTAGGAGTTGATGTAGTGGGTTGAGTTTCACAGGCAGCTCCTCTACCCCTGCGGCTTTATGCTGCTGACAATCTACTGATTTCTTCTGAAACCCAGATGCATGTAATAGAAACACTGTGAGGTACTAAAACTGGAGGCCTAGGCTGGTGGAACTGCGGTGTCTCTAATACGTTCCCTCTGCCGGGGAGGAGAACGATGTGTGAAATAGCAGGCGCTCTGCAGTGCCCAGTTCTCCTCTTCTCTGCTCGTCAGTCTGCTGGCTCCCGTGCTGGGAGGCCCAGGGGAAGGAGCCCCGGGCTGAGCTGGAGATGGGAGTCTGCTTGCTCAGCCACTGCTGGATCCTCTTGAGAATATAGAGNATGGGGATGGGGTGGGGTCTGGTAGAGCCTTTCTGTGCTATGGGAGAGAGGACACATACAAGAGGAGGTGCTAGGGAGGATAGGCAAGATACAGCTGCTCTCTTAGCCTACTGCAGTAAATCCATCCTTGGAACTCCTTCTATAAATGCTTCTATCTGTACTGTATCACAGTCCTAAGGAAATGCAGCAATTTCCTTGGCTTGTGTTAGGCCTTTCTTCCAGTTTTCTTTTATTTTCATAGCCAGCACCTGATATATTGCTCCACTGTAGAAGTACTGCAGGTGGCAGTACACGCGTTTCAGCAGAACAAGAGCTGATGGCAGCTAAAGGGGGACATCACAACGTGGCTGCCTGTGACTGGGAAGCAAGTGGAAGGAGCAACGTGGCATAATAAGTGTAAAGCATGTTAATGAGGACATATATTTCTTTAATACTGGTTTACATATCGTAAGACTTGAGATTGACGTACCTTCCTGCATGTCAGTATATAAAGAGGTGAAAAATGTCTCCTATTCCACACACTTCCCCAAGCTCCTTCCTACCATGTCATGTCCATTTTTTTCTTTCTTTCTTTAGCACTTTCCAGTAAATTTACTCAGCCCTTTCACCTAAAAGCTGTGGGTTTGAGTCTGTTTCAACCCGGGGAAAATGAGTGCAAAACTAAAGCTTCCATAAATCTTGCCTTGCTGCAAAGCTAGCACATGGCAGTGGCTGTGCTGATGAAATGAAGGCAGAGGATGAAATGAAGGGAATACTGGGTGCAGTGCTGTGTACTAAATTGCAGTGTTTACAGGCAAAAATATCCTCTTGGGCTGCATCCTGAGGGTAGGCATATAGCTGTATTTTTCCCATTAACACTAATGGGAGTCAAGAGGCTGAACCGCACACCGTGTCCTGGAAATGTGCCCCCTTATGTTTCTCTCCTACAAAGCCATCTTGTACATTTCCTCCCAGCCCCGCTTCTATACCAGGAGGTGTTCAGAGGTGTTAAACGGTTACAGTCATCATGCTGATGGTCATATGTGCTAGTCTCTCAGTTACAAAGAAATGTTAAATTTCCTATTTTGCTACCCCCGAACTTACAGTGTATGTTGGGCAGATTGGCCCAGTGTGCATACCACTTCTTAATGGTAAAAAAAACCTCTGAGACAAAGGACTTGCTGAAATCTTACTGGATTTTGGGTGATGATTTCCATCTCGTTTGAAGGTGGTTGCACTGCTAGGGAAGCGTAAGGATCCAATGAAAGGCTTTGCATCTCTGATGAAAAATTAACAGAGTAAGGAACTAGGGCTGCTGGTCTCCTCTCAGTGTTAGGTCAGGCACAGTTGGAAATAGTGTCTGGTGTTCTGGTGTGACTGAACCATTCAGTTGCACTGTGATTAAGAATTAAAATGTGAAAACTTGTGTGCTTGGCTAAAACCTGGTCAACCACCTTGACAAAAGATAATTAGTTTCAGATGAATGGAAGTTGGCCAGCATTGAGGAGTCTGCGGTTCGAAATTTAAACCCTGCCAATAACATCGGCAACTGGCTCCTTGTGAGGAGACTTTGTCTTTGCCGATTTTGAAGTTATTTGATTCGCATAGTGAGATGAAGGCATAAGGATTTCGTAGTTAAACACACAATCCTGCAGTTACTGTAGAGGTGTCCTCATTGACAGCCTCTTCACACACTGTGCGAGGGGTGAGAGTTGCAGGCTGACCTGCTGACTGCATGTCAGCAAGCAGAGGCGTGATACTGGAATAGTGTTTAAAAGTACAGCTCTCCCCAGTAAACTAACCTCTTACCTCAGGAAATAAACTGGGGTTGGCTTTGGAAGTTGGAAGGTCAGAAGCAGATGTGGGTAGGTTACCTTTAACAACTCAAACTTTATCAAAATGGGGGAAAAAATGCAACCATGTTTTACTAAAGCTTGTAAATAGCAAGGTTAGTCAACAGTGGGTCTGCTCCAAAGCAGCCCAAGTCCAAACATCCCAGCTTTCAGTCAGGTAAATATTCCATTATATTTAGTGGGACTTTGTCACAGTCTGCATAAAGCTTTCATTTGAAAAACTGCTGGTATTTCCTATGTCTGATGCCAGCAACCACTCCAGTACTTCAGAGGAAGATTAACTCTTAGCAGGACTGAGTATTTTTCAGTGCTGTCTGCTGAGGGGAGGGATAGCACATGCCAGCCGGTCTGCCCTGCTCACTTGCGTCAAGTGATTCAGGGAAACAAGGGATAAGAAGTCTCTCCCTACATTACTTTTTTTTCCCCCTCTGAACAACCAGTGATACTTGCAGAAGGCTGCCCATTTTAATTTGTATTGTGAAAGCAGTATTTTTTATTCTGTTACTTTCAGACCTTAAAGAAGCAGTGAGAAAGGTATCAATCACTTTGATTTAGCTTTTTTGAGAGTAGAGTGCCAGACAATATATGTGATGCCTTTGATTTTCTATTGAAGCTATGTACTACTTGGAAAATGGCACTTCCTTGGAGGGATAGAAATGATGCCGTAGCTGGTTGTCTCCTCATCATCTGTTCTGTGAGTAAAGAGTTACTCCATCAAAGTGATTTCTCTGGAATAAAAGGAGAATGGCATGAAAGGAGAATGAGCCAGCAGGTTTTTTTTAATACCTATATAGGCTAGGTATAATTGAGAGGGAGAGAAAAAATGGTACTTGTCATTTCTAACTCTTGCTCAGCTGCATTTTTGAAAGGTACCTTTAACATCTGATAAAATACTAGTCTATCTCACTTTCCTAAAGATTGGGTGTAAATACGTCAGGTATTTTTTTGCCTATAGTTAAGTGCCTTCAAGCAACAGAAATCTCCCAGGCTTGCAATATGTTGTAGGCTTTCTGATTATTTTTTTTCTTTGACTTGGTACCTCATGTATGGGTTGCCTCAAGCACACTCTTTCAAGAGGCTCTCTATAGAACCTATTTATGTGCCCTGCAAAGAGAAAGAGGGGGAGGCTGTGTAAATTATTTCACTTAGCAGGAGTCAGTGCTGTATCTCTGTATGTCTGCAGTTTGAATTTTTTTTGGCAGTGATAAATACACAGGATCTTTCTCACTCCAGGAGAGTTGTAAACATTCCAGTAAATACCAGGCACAGTATAGAAGCTGAGTTACGAACGGACTTGAAGATTATATTTGCCTTCCACTGGCCTGTACAACTGTACCCATGCTAATCTGCTGTGATGTTCTCGTCTGGTCTCTTCCTGCAGGTGGTGTTCCCTTGCTTGGAAAATCAATGTAGCATTTCACCATCATCTTCTAACTTTGCTCCAACTGGGACAAAGTGGTGCGGTCCTTGCGATGCTTGCTGACTCTCTGCTTGCAGTTAAACTTCAACTGGCACTCTGTTGAATTGCACAAACAGGAGAAATACCGAGACTAGAAACATTTGCCCAGGAGGGCAAGGCTGAATACAGGCAAGCTCCTATAGCGCTTCCCTCATGCTGGCACCCCAGTGTGAAGCGGCTAGCTTCCTATGGCTGCTGTTTATTCTGTCTGGTTCAGATAAATAAGCAACAGCTTTCAGACCTGTTGCTTAAACAGGTTTTTATGAATGCTAGATACAAGTATACATGCACGCATGGAACTAGAGGAAAGTAATAAAAAACTGGGCTGTGGAGAAGTAATGAGGATAAATAAGCCTTGTGGAGCTGACCAATGACACGGTATGTCAGAGACTCTTACAGGAATCAATCCTGCAAAGAGCTGCCACTGATTGATATCAATGTTCTTTGTCTGAGAGAACAGACAATGCTACAAACAAAATCAATATCACACTTACCAAGGGATCCTTGTACCTTGGCCCTAATGCCACTTAATGGAATAGGAGTTACAAAAGCANGTAAATTTACTCAGCCCTTTCACCTAAAAGCTGTGGGTTTGAGTCTGTTTCAACCCGGGGAAAATGAGTGCAAAACTAAAGCTTCCATAAATCTTGCCTTGCTGCAAAGCTAGCACATGGCAGTGGCTGTGCTGATGAAATGAAGGCAGAGGATGAAATGAAGGGAATACTGGGTGCAGTGCTGTGTACTAAATTGCAGTGTTTACAGGCAAAAATATCCTCTTGGGCTGCATCCTGAGGGTAGGCATATAGCTGTATTTTTCCCATTAACACTAATGGGAGTCAAGAGGCTGAACCGCACACCGTGTCCTGGAAATGTGCCCCCTTATGTTTCTCTCCTACAAAGCCATCTTGTACATTTCCTCCCAGCCCCGCTTCTATACCAGGAGGTGTTCAGAGGTGTTAAACGGTTACAGTCATCATGCTGATGGTCATATGTGCTAGTCTCTCAGTTACAAAGAAATGTTAAATTTCCTATTTTGCTACCCCCGAACTTACAGTGTATGTTGGGCAGATTGGCCCAGTGTGCATACCACTTCTTAATGGTAAAAAAAACCTCTGAGACAAAGGACTTGCTGAAATCTTACTGGATTTTGGGTGATGATTTCCATCTCGTTTGAAGGTGGTTGCACTGCTAGGGAAGCGTAAGGATCCAATGAAAGGCTTTGCATCTCTGATGAAAAATTAACAGAGTAAGGAACTAGGGCTGCTGGTCTCCTCTCAGTGTTAGGTCAGGCACAGTTGGAAATAGTGTCTGGTGTTCTGGTGTGACTGAACCATTCAGTTGCACTGTGATTAAGAATTAAAATGTGAAAACTTGTGTGCTTGGCTAAAACCTGGTCAACCACCTTGACAAAAGATAATTAGTTTCAGATGAATGGAAGTTGGCCAGCATTGAGGAGTCTGCGGTTCGAAATTTAAACCCTGCCAATAACATCGGCAACTGGCTCCTTGTGAGGAGACTTTGTCTTTGCCGATTTTGAAGTTATTTGATTCGCATAGTGAGATGAAGGCATAAGGATTTCGTAGTTAAACACACAATCCTGCAGTTACTGTAGAGGTGTCCTCATTGACAGCCTCTTCACACACTGTGCGAGGGGTGAGAGTTGCAGGCTGACCTGCTGACTGCATGTCAGCAAGCAGAGGCGTGATACTGGAATAGTGTTTAAAAGTACAGCTCTCCCCAGTAAACTAACCTCTTACCTCAGGAAATAAACTGGGGTTGGCTTTGGAAGTTGGAAGGTCAGAAGCAGATGTGGGTAGGTTACCTTTAACAACTCAAACTTTATCAAAATGGGGGAAAAAATGCAACCATGTTTTACTAAAGCTTGTAAATAGCAAGGTTAGTCAACAGTGGGTCTGCTCCAAAGCAGCCCAAGTCCAAACATCCCAGCTTTCAGTCAGGTAAATATTCCATTATATTTAGTGGGACTTTGTCACAGTCTGCATAAAGCTTTCATTTGAAAAACTGCTGGTATTTCCTATGTCTGATGCCAGCAACCACTCCAGTACTTCAGAGGAAGATTAACTCTTAGCAGGACTGAGTATTTTTCAGTGCTGTCTGCTGAGGGGAGGGATAGCACATGCCAGCCGGTCTGCCCTGCTCACTTGCGTCAAGTGATTCAGGGAAACAAGGGATAAGAAGTCTCTCCCTACATTACTTTTTTTTCCCCCTCTGAACAACCAGTGATACTTGCAGAAGGCTGCCCATTTTAATTTGTATTGTGAAAGCAGTATTTTTTATTCTGTTACTTTCAGACCTTAAAGAAGCAGTGAGAAAGGTATCAATCACTTTGATTTAGCTTTTTTGAGAGTAGAGTGCCAGACAATATATGTGATGCCTTTGATTTTCTATTGAAGCTATGTACTACTTGGAAAATGGCACTTCCTTGGAGGGATAGAAATGATGCCGTAGCTGGTTGTCTCCTCATCATCTGTTCTGTGAGTAAAGAGTTACTCCATCAAAGTGATTTCTCTGGAATAAAAGGAGAATGGCATGAAAGGAGAATGAGCCAGCAGGTTTTTTTTAATACCTATATAGGCTAGGTATAATTGAGAGGGAGAGAAAAAATGGTACTTGTCATTTCTAACTCTTGCTCAGCTGCATTTTTGAAAGGTACCTTTAACATCTGATAAAATACTAGTCTATCTCACTTTCCTAAAGATTGGGTGTAAATACGTCAGGTATTTTTTTGCCTATAGTTAAGTGCCTTCAAGCAACAGAAATCTCCCAGGCTTGCAATATGTTGTAGGCTTTCTGATTATTTTTTTTCTTTGACTTGGTACCTCATGTATGGGTTGCCTCAAGCACACTCTTTCAAGAGGCTCTCTATAGAACCTATTTATGTGCCCTGCAAAGAGAAAGAGGGGGAGGCTGTGTAAATTATTTCACTTAGCAGGAGTCAGTGCTGTATCTCTGTATGTCTGCAGTTTGAATTTTTTTGGGCAGTGATAAATACACAGGATCTTTCTNGTACCTCATGTATGGGTTGCCTCAAGCACACTCTTTCAAGAGGCTCTCTATAGAACCTATTTATGTGCCCTGCAAAGAGAAAGAGGGGGAGGCTGTGTAAATTATTTCACTTAGCAGGAGTCAGTGCTGTATCTCTGTATGTCTGCAGTTTGAATTTTTTTGGGCAGTGATAAATACACAGGATCTTTCTCACTCCAGGAGAGTTGTAAACATTCCAGTAAATACCAGGCACAGTATAGAAGCTGAGTTACGAACGGACTTGAAGATTATATTTGCCTTCCACTGGCCTGTACAACTGTACCCATGCTAATCTGCTGTGATGTTCTCGTCTGGTCTCTTCCTGCAGGTGGTGTTCCCTTGCTTGGAAAATCAATGTAGCATTTCACCATCATCTTCTAACTTTGCTCCAACTGGGACAAAGTGGTGCGGTCCTTGCGATGCTTGCTGACTCTCTGCTTGCAGTTAAACTTCAACTGGCACTCTGTTGAATTGCACAAACAGGAGAAATACCGAGACTAGAAACATTTGCCCAGGAGGGCAAGGCTGAATACAGGCAAGCTCCTATAGCGCTTCCCTCACGCTGGCACCCCAGTGTGAAGCGGCTAGCTTCCTATGGCTGCTGTTTATTCTGTCTGGTTCAGATAAATAAGCAACAGCTTTCAGACCTGTTGCTTAAACAGGTTTTTATGAATGCTAGATACAAGTATACATGCACGCATGGAACTAGAGGAAAGTAATAAAAAACTGGGCTGTGGAGAAGTAATGAGGATAAATAAGCCTTGTGGAGCTGACCAATGACACGGTATGTCAGAGACTCTTACAGGAATCAATCCTGCAAAGAGCTGCCACTGATTGATATCAATGTTCTTTGTCTGAGAGAACAGACAATGCTACAAACAAAATCAATATCACACTTACCAAGGGATCCTTGTACCTTGGCCCTAATGCCACTTAATGGAATAGGAGTTACAAAAGCAGTGCAATTTAGACACCTGCAATAAAGCCATTACATTGTAGGCTCATACGCTCTCCATTTTTTAAAGGCTTGTGCTGTTCTTCAACATATTTTCCTTCATTATATTTTCCTAGTAAGCAAACCCACCATTTCAGTTTACCTTTACAATACCTCCAGCCCAGCAGAAAGCCTGTTAGTATGATGCTTGCAAATGAACTTGGAACTTTTTTCCGGGACTGGCAGTACACACGTCAAATAAACTTCACCAAGTCTGGTGAAACGGGTAAGGCCCAGTTTTGTAGATACTACAAAAAGGAGAGTGAATGTCAACAGATCATCTCCTGTGCAAAGAGTGACCACTTCCTGGTAGCAACGTGATGGAGAGAGCTGGACCAGACATCCCAAGCTCTGATTTCTGTACCCACCACGTGCTGCCCAATAGACCTCTTCTCTCTTCTGCAATACTGACCTTCTTCAGACGGTTAATAATGCCATTAGCCCTGTCAGTCAAGACTGTAAGAAGTCATTTTCAAACACTCATGGCTGGAAAGCCTTGGCAGGTATATATAACTATGCAAAAGCCATGTTCTTTAGAGTGTGATATGTAGATTGCAGAGCTGCACCTTTCTAAAGCAGGAAATGTCAGTCCTGTGGGCTAACACTGCTTTAATTGTGGTCCAGTTGACAAAACCCTTACTACTTGAGACTCACTGATACTGTGCAATGGAGGTGCAGGGGTGGAGTGCTCTCTACAGCTAGGAGCAAGGTGGTTGCCTCAGTGCAGTGCTAGCTTCATTGTTCTGCTTTTAAAACATAGCTTCTCCGCCTATGTCTGTGTGTGAACGTAGGTGTACACATAGACCATGACCTTAGCCTTCAGTTGCATGGTCAGTTGTTGCCCACATTCACTGTACCACGAGAGGAAACCAGACAAGATAAAAATACAAGAGCCAGAATTAATTTGCCCAGGTAGCCACAGTGCTGCGATTTTTACACTCTCAAGTGCCTGACTTCATAATTTAAATGTTCCTCTAGTGTAGATGTTGAATAATATCTCTGTTTCTTGTGCACACCTTAAATATTTATCTTCATGCAAATAATTAAAACTAACACTGAAATTTTAATTCTGCATACTCTTTTTTACCTGAAAGTGCAAATAAATTATTAGAAATTGTCATAAATTCTGTCACACTGTTGTGAGAACAAATGCACAGAATTACCTAGGGACCAAGTCTGTACTTGTTCTAAAAATGATATAAGAAATTACAAACGTACAAATCAAAACAGACAGCTTCATTTTCCCAGTTATTTTTGAAAGATCAGTGTAGGACGTGAGACAGGTGTCCTGAAGGCAAGAAGTTTGGTGAAAGCCAGACATTTCAGCAAATCCCGTCAGGCAAGCCTGTTTCCAAATTGAAGAGTGTTGTTTCTTGTAAAATCAGCTATTCTGTCTGTGAAGAAGACTATTTAAATGTAAGAGATTTGAAACAGCAAATCTTTACATGATAATATAGATTGTTTGTAATAATTTTAGCATAAGTAGGTGCAGAGCATCTAGACTTCTGCAGGACATCAGCAATTACAGACCACGATGAATCTCACGAAGCCCAGCAGTAAGGAAAGCCACGGACTCACCAGAATGTCCTTAAAGCCAGGCGCCTTCTGAGCTTCTGTCCTTGCTGCACCCGTACTGCAGGGCGTCACTAAAGATGCCATATGCATTTTTTGTGGAATATTAAAGGGCTTTCGTTGAGCTCATTTACTTCAGCCCCAGGCAACTGAGTACAGAAGTTCTGACATGTAGATGCAAGTATTCTTACCTTGGATGCCTCTGTTGCATTTTGTGTTAGTAATTTGCTCCACATGAAAGGTCTGTCCACATTGGGCAGGCCAATGACAAATACTGGTTTTCAGGTCATCTGAGGTGAACTTGTTTATTCTTGTCATACCCTATTAGCTCTAAATTTACTGCAGTCAGCCTCTCAAAGGGCAAATCATTGCAGTAATTAATTTTACTGCAGCTAATTTTTATTTTTAGGAATGTGAAAGACAGCCTCTATTTTAAAATAAACAGAAAACACATTGTCTCTGGAAAGAAACATCAGGATCCTTACTGGAAACATTCTAAAAATAGAACTTTTCAGCTAGCGCTGTATTCCACCAAAGTAATTAGGAATGCAAACTCATTAGAGATTTATTTAGATTGCTGGTATTTCTGTTTGGGAAGATGGCATGGCCCAATGGGGGTGGCGTTGGACTGGGACGCAGCAAAACCTTCTGTCTGTTCTTGGCTCTACCACTGTGCTGTTGGCAGGCTTGGGAGAGTCACTCTCCGTTCTGGGACCTCGCATCAGAGCTCTCCTACCTTTTCCAGAGACGAGATACACGCTCTAGTATGATCTTTACTTCACTGTAACGCTAACGTTACACCTACCTTACTATTCCAGGGCCTGTGATTCATGACATTTGAAAATTAGGAATCGTGAGGGAGAGTCTACAAACTACCTTGTGCTTGAGTCCGTTGCCCAGACACAGGCATGCAGAACCGCGTGAGATGCCTTAGGGTGTCCCACTTGGCCTCCAGCTGCTGCTTCAGGAGGCTGTAGGTCTCCCATTAGTCCTCTGTTACATTTGAAAGTGTTTTGAGGATATCCCAAATCCTCTATGGCGTCTCTGATGGCTCTAGACAGCCATGTCTGGGCAACTAGTTCAAACTTTAAATGTCTGAGTACGCAGCCTTCTTGCGTGGTCAGGGAGGGTAGCTCCCAACGTAGGTACACCGGAGTATCCTCCAAACAAATTTTCTTCTTCCGCTTTATCATGTAGCAATTCCAGGCTCTTAGGCATTTCCTTTCTTCCCCGAGTTAATCTTTTTTTTCTCCACTGGCCGTTACCATATTGCAACAGCAATTTATTGTCTTTAAAATTAAACTGAGCTGTGAGCTACGTGAGCCACCATTCAGGTCACGTGGCTCTGAACAGTTTATCTTTGATTTCAGTTGCTAACAAGCATTACCTAGCTAAGGATCCACTTCTGGAACAGAGTCAGCTTTGTTCTCAGGAGATGAGGTATTAATTGATAACCGTGTTTGGAGAATGGAGCTGTTCATGCTTTCCTTTCCCTGCTGTGCAGTCATCCACTCCCTGAAACAAAGAATTACTGTGAAATCCTGGGAAGTGTGTGCTTATCCAGACTGGACAATGGTTTCTGCAGGTGCTGAGCACTGGAGAACTGGGACTGCTAGGTTTAAGATCCTTGTAACAGGATGAATCCTGTTACACGTAATATAAAATGTGAAAAGTATGCAGAAATATTTGTACTTGAAATATTGATATGTTAGCCTTAAAGAATGGTCTAGGCTTCCTCTAGCAGAATAAATTCTTGATCACTTGTAAACTAGAGTTTCAAATTATTTGAACATCACATAAATACATCAGAAACAGTATTCAAAGTTGATTGCAGTCCTACATTCCTGACTTTTCTGCAAGCGCCCAGCTCTGCAAGTTGCTGATCAACTCCTGCAGACACTACGGGAAGCAGAGGGAATGCCGTACACCCCTGGGAGGCACTTACCAGCACGCAGAACGAGGCTCTGCTTTGGCAAGTGACAAAATTAAAATTTTCTTCAGGTGTACTTGCAGCTTAATACTCCTTTATTAATATTTCACTTAAGTATAACTATTTCGTGGCAAACTAGATAGAAAAGGGTGCTTTTCTTTGGTTTCTGCCAGTTTGCAAGGAGAAATACAATAACAGATGGTGTAAAAGTTACCTTCCCCTTTCCTTCCCTTCCCCCTCAAAAAAGCCATAGGGATCAAAAACTTATTTCCTCTTCAGGGAAGGCTGCGGAGTTTCTAGGTTCTGTAAATGGCCTTAGTAGGATCATTTTAAAACTGTAAGTCAGATGGCTTCTGGTGGGCCCTTTCTTGCTGCTTTGAGCATTTCCAAATTGAAACCTTTCTGCCAGAGCCCATTGCCCAGCCGCTGTGGGGCTCGGTTACGTCCTCTGCAGAGGCTGGAGCCTCCCCTGTGTGACAATACCCTTCCCCGGGGAATCCGCCTCAAACTCTGCTCAGGCAGCCGGAACAGGACAGCGGAGCCCGGTCTTAAACTAGAGTGGTTATGAAGAAGGTTTGCCTCATAGCAACAACAACTCCTTTCTGTCTTCTGTGAAATCTGGAAGGTGGATAATTTAATTTAATAATGAAAGGATTTGCTTTATCAATTATGCAGAGACTTCTCTGTTCAGAATGCATCAGCACTCCTTAAGGAACAAGTACATTTGTGATTCATTTCATTGTAATTTTTTGTCTTTGCTTGTTAAAAATGCATGTGCTGGTACATGTAGTTCTCCAGTGAAATCCCTGTCCCAGATTCTAGCAGACAGAACAGCCTCCAGCCGTCGCGGGCCGGAGCTGCACGGGGGGTACGCCCTGTGGTAGGACGTGATGGAAATAAACTCTCCACAAAAAGTAAAACTAGGCGAGGGCAGGGCCAGCTCCCGTTGGCAGGAGCTCATGGCAAACATCACGGCATTAGAGATCCTGCAGTGTTCCCGAGTGATGAAATACGTGTGGATACATATTAAGCAACTTTGAAAATCACCAGCTTGCTGTTTCTGAGAGGCAAAGCTGCAGTCCTCCAGAGGGGTAGCTCAGATTCAGTGCTAGACTGCAACTTCTATGAGACCCGGCAGATATTTTGTAGTATTCAGTTAAAGCTGGCCTCACCGTAAAGATACCTGTTTTGGCTTACAGAATGTTTTGATTGGGGAATGCTGTGATTTTTTTAATTGAAACATTTGAGTATTTCCAAATGGAAAGCTTTCAATCCTACTAGAAATTAAGAAATTAATTGTAAAAAGACAAATATTTTATATACGTCTATGCATGTGTACAATGAATAAATACTTGTGGGTATCTATGCATGTGTGCACGCAGAGGAAAAGCATCTATAAGTGGATATAAGAACCAGAACAGGCTTGATTTTAAATCTGCTGTGTTCAAGCAGATAAGTGTCTGATCCTTCCTTCACCTCTCCTAATTGAGAGTAAAATCTCAGAAAGACAAGTCTTCACTTCACAGGATCAGAATCGTTGATAGCAAGGCTTCCTTGTCCTGTGTAGTTGCCATGGATGCCAAAGTGGTATGGGATGCACGAGAGTTAGGAAGAACACACTTCAGCTGCGGGGTGTCTTTGTGATAGTACTACAAATCCTGGTATCCCTAATTCTGATAAAACAAACACAGTACTGGAGTTGTACATTTTATTCAGGAATAATGATAATTATGTATGTGTATCTAATATGCTGCAAAACTGCTGAGACACAAAAGCTGCAAAATGGCACTTTGGCTGAAAAGATAGGATTTAATTTTATTTCACAAAGCTCTTTACCTTTATGCTAGTGCCTGATTTCTGCATGCATTGTCAAGACAGCATCAAAACGTTGTCTTTCTGAAGACAATCCAAGAAACAAGTGACTGTAAGTTTTCTGTACCTTCTTAAAAACATTTGTGTAGAAGTGCTTTAAAAAGATAACACATAGCATAAATTGTGTGGGAGGAGTTAATATGTGCATTTCTGTTAGAAACTACTTTTTTTTAAAATACAGAGATACAAAGCATGTGGGCAAAAGAGTGTGGAAAGAAGTCAGTGGAGCGGTACCCTTTCAAAAAGCATTTTGGGCCCAGGCTGTGGAGAGTGAGATGGCAGACGTTCAGAAACAGCACAGTGGATCTCTTTCTATTTTCACTGAAGTAAAAATGAATCATAACCCTTCTGCAACTGTGGATGCTCTTGTTCACGCTAAAATAATGCAGAGATGAGATACAGGAACCTGGATGGATGAGCTGAAGGCCACTGTTAAGCGTTACTCAAATTGCTTCCTCTTCCTACTGCTTGAGAACTAAATTGCATTGTAAGGCTTAAAATCAGAAAGCTGAACTGTGGGTAAGAATGGGAGTGGAAGATAAAATACTTCTTCACAGGATGTACCAGTATAGTCCGGTTTGCTAGTAGATTCCTGTTTATTGCCATGAATGTGTCACAAGAAGCAAAAATGGATATTTAATAATGATATCAAGGACAAGATAGGGGTCACATTCTGTTCTCATTAATAGTAATTTATACTGAAAGTAATTCCAGTAATAATCAATTTTACCTGGCTATACATAAAACCTGAAATGTATTCTTCCCTCTTTTGGGCTAAGTGTTTTTATTCATAGCATTTTTCTGTTGGGCTGCTTGACTCTGGAGCGAAGCTTGCAAAGCAAGCAGGAGGCGGGTGACAGCTCTGGACCCGGGAGGGAGCCCGGCTGTGGTGTTCATGGCTAACAAGCTGAGGGGCCAGATCCAGTTTTCGGTCGCTAGCCCCTTTCTGGCTCTGCTGCAGCGTCCTTCCAGGTACTCTGGCTGCAGAGGGACGGTCACCGACTGTGGCCGCCGTGGCTCCCCTCCAGCGCGGAGCACAGAAGTCTTCCTGGGGCTGCGGCACTTTCCCCTCAGCACTTAGCGGTGAATTTGCAGTTCAAGTGGCTCAGATCTCTCCTCAGGCTTTATTCCTGCCTTCCCCTATCATGTAAATCCAGGGTTTGATTTAATTTTCATGCTTACTAAGTTCTATAGTATCATGCAAATGCTGTTTGCTTTTTTCAGTAATTATTTGGATTTTTTTCTAAACTTTGAACATTTTGCATTGGTGATGAATGGGCTTGTTTCACACACGTGTACTTCATCAAAGCCTGCAGTTAATTGTCTAGTTTCCTTGCAACTCGGTTGCTGCACTGGGGGAGTGTAAGCTGTGCTTTGAAAGCTGCTCCCTGCAAGGGCAGTGGTTATTGGGCAGGCGCCTGTCGCAGTCAGGAGTGCGTGGCATTATGGTGCACGGTTTACAAAGAGACAACTGCTTTCTCTACTTGCACAAACAGGTGAAGGTGTCTGTAATTGAACAATATTTCTACAGGAATTGTTCTAGTGGAAAATGATGTCGTTTACTTGGCTTCCTGGTTAGTGACAGGGAAGTGTCATAGAAGACTTGGTATATCCTTTTCACTTCTAAAAGTAAATACTGATTTCTCAACAGAAAACAGACTTTTGGAAAGAGCCACTAAATCTGTGGTCATTGGAAAATTTCTAATTCTCCAGAACTGGAGTATTCATTCCAGCGAGTGAGGATTACTCATTCTCCTTCCAGGTGCCTCAGACGTATTCGCCATCTTCTTGACGCTCAGTCTGATAAATCCACAGTGTTCTATTAAGTAGAACATAACCTTGCACTGAAGTAATCAGTTCTTATTTAACTTTTTTCCCATACTCTTTAGATGTCGTTCTGTATAATCTAAGTGCTGTTTTAGACTGTTCTTCAGACTCTGAGCTTGATTAACAGCCAGAAATGCAGACAATCTTAACTGATCCTGCAAAGGACTTTCAGTGTTGATTGCAGAAATTAGACAGGGGGCTGGAAACAGAGCTATAGGGCTTGTATCCAACAGAAACACTGTTCTAAACGCGTGTTACCAAAATTGTTAGGCATCCAGGCTCTATCTATTGCAATATCCAAGACACTAACCTTGTGCCTCTGTGTCTGCTGCTTAGAACAGTAGGCATTGCCTGCTTGATCTTACCCAGAGCTGGATTTGTTGCTCTGTCCTCTAGTGGCCTTAGTAAGTACCTGGGATGGAAGACAAGTGGACAAGAGCTTCTTCAAGCTGAGAAAACAGTTATTCTCACATCATTTCTTTCCTGGAGGAGTGATCCTAATTACTAATTACTACAGAAAATGTAAGTGCCGACACCTGACTGTGCTGTAAGAAAAAGCTTCCTCGTCATTGCTTTGAAACAAAGGCTGCTGGTGCTTGCCCTTCGGAGAGCTGCACTTGAGGGAGCCCCTGTACCCACCACGGCTCTGTATTCCAGCAGTGAGCTGCTGTCATCTAACTCGCCCATCTAGGACCTTTGCTGGCTTGATGACACAGCACGATAGCTGCCTCTGTAACTGCATATTGGAAGAACACTTGGGGACCATTTTTCTCTGACAAATCTGTTAAGGAGATGAATACAACTTTGATTTCCTTCCAGCAGAGCAAGCCAGCTCCTAGGGTTTTGTCAGGCAAATCCCTTTGTTGAAGGACCACATTAAGTCACAGTCTGGCAAGATTTTTCTACGCAATGAAACGTAATTTCCTTTTCGTGCTCTTTAGTGAAGTTGAGCTTATGTGGCACTTTATTTAGCTGTGTGGTTGTAAAGTTGTGCCTAATTCGATAAAAAGTCTCATCACAACAGCCTCCTTTAATAATCAGCAAATCATTGCCCTTCCAAGCTCTCTATGAACAATTTCACCTTTCCAATTGGTATCCTAAACCTCTCAATTTTTACTCACTTTCTCATTTTTATTAGAAAGGAAACATTAAACAGAACTGGTCAAAGTGGAAGGGGTCCTTTCAGTGCTGAAATAGTGCTAGTACTTCTCCATACTGCCAATTATTAGACCTGGACTTTCTGTCACTCCTCCTTTTCTTCCTCTCTCTCTATTAACGCAGTTTGCACAAGACAAATCAGTACCCAGGAGGACAATATTGGAGCTTCTGCCTGCGAGGGTGAGCTCAGGGCATACCCCTGCGACTTGCCCAGGAAAGACTGGTCCTTTTCAAAGCCCAGGGTTTCTGCCGTTTGTCTCTTGGTTGCAGGTAGATAAATCACAACATTCACACACGAAGAGGCATATCCTGCTCTCCTAGACAGCTGTCTCCCTGTATCATCTTAGCCCTCCCTTGGATAGGAAGAAATGTGAGTGCTATCCAGACTCCTTAAATGCCTCAGACTTACACATCCTGATACATCAACTGACATTTTTTCACCTCATGCATTGATTGCTGTAATCCTGTTTCTTCAACCCAAATCATCCAGAAAGTTATGTGTTCCTAAGGAGGGTCTCTGTGCGTGTGTCTGTGCGTACAGAGGAAGGGCAGGGGAGGATGAGGTCTGGGCTGGGGATTTGCTGCCAGGCAGCAGCAGCAGGAGGTAGGGAGGCACCTTAGCTGGAGAGGGAACTGCAGCGCAATAGGAGTAAGGTTGCAGTTCACATAACAATGTGATCTGGAGATATTTGAGGTAGATTTAAAAGATCATCAATGGGTCCTGAAAGCAGCATAGCAACAGCAACACAGAAGACTGTACGGGCTGATTCACCTTGCTGCCTGGCAGCTTTTCAATACCCTCAGTGCACACTTCTCCCTAGTGTCTGTGTGGGTGCAGAGCTGGATTCTGTAGCTTCCCCTTTTTCAGTGGTCTTCTCTGTTGTGCGTTTCCCTCTAAACCAGTGCCGCCCTTCCTCGTGAACTGCCCTGTCCCAAAGTCAGCACTTCACTGCCTGCCAAGGTTTGTTCTAGAAAAGATGTCCTAGAACCACTGGCTTCTAGAACCACTGTGAAATGTGTTTGGCAGTGAGGTTCTGGATGGGCCCTCTGGCCATCAGGGTAGTGGTCCTGTAAATCCTTATTACAGATTTCCAACTGATACTGTTGAATGAACATTATTTCCACTATAAAAATAAAATGCACAAAAAAGTTCCTTGAATAATAGCTGCCAAGCTGTTTTGGAAATTTCAGCTTGGTAGCTAAGCTTAATTTAGTTAAGACTAATTAAGACAGGGTGCCCAAGGGAGACAGATGTTGTCAGCGTAGGGTCCTGGTTCTGAACAGTCCTCTAGTGTCACTTCTCTCCTTTGGTGACTGTATGAGAAGCTTTAGGAGATCAGTATCTGGATCTGATTTAAGCAGAGTGAAAACACTTTCAGAGGTGCCTGTGAATATTAGCTAGAGAGGTGCCTGCTAGTGCTGGCTGTCTCATTGTGGACTGGCTGCAATGAAACATTAAATGTAGACTATTCTAATAAAGTGTGTGTGTCCATAAGCTGTAGCTGAGTCACAGTCACTTGGGACTTTTTATACTAAAGTGTGTAATCACAGAACACTTCTTTCTACTCTTTAAAGCCATAGATACCAGGTTTCTAAAATACTGCAAGGAAAAGTCTACAACAGTAAAATAAGTTAACAAACTAAGCATAATTGGCTTATCTATAATGGATTCTAACTTCAAAAATTAATGTGAGGTAATGGTTATTCTTTCTCTTTTCAGCGATCAGGTGGGGCCTTAGCTATCCCTCTGTGTGCATTTCAAGGAACTGTATCTCTTCAGGCACCCACAGGAAAAACGCTCTCTTTATCTACATATGAGGTAAGCACTGAAGGGCAAAAAATAACACCCACGTCAAAGAAAATTGAAGTATATCGATCTAAAAGCGTTGGTCATGAGCCAAACCCAGAGGAGTCTCCTGATACGTTTGCTGACACAAGTGTTAAAATTCATTTAGAGGTACTTGAAATTTGTGACAATGAAGAGGCCCTGGATACCGTGTCAATCATCAGTAATATCAGCCAGTCTTCCACACAGGTAAGGTCTCCATCCTTACGTTATTCACGGAAAGAAAACAGGTTTGTCTCATGTGATTTAGGGGAAACTGCCTCCTACTCCCTCTTCATACCATCAAACAATCCTGACAGCGATATTAACATATCAATTCCAGACACTGTTGAAGCTCATCGGCAGAATAGTAAAAAGCAGCATATGGAAAGAGGTGGTTATCAGGAAGAAATACAAATGTTGAATAAAGCATACAGAAAACGGGAAGAAGATGGCAACAGCAATTAAAAGGCATTTAATCTAGACATTTGAACTGATTTGACAGACATTGATCCTCTTGACTCAAGTTACCATAGTAAATACAATGTCAACTGTTTTTTCCTAACATATAAATCAATTTTATTTGGATATACTGTTAAATAGATTAAAACTTTTAATGATACATGTATGGGATAACAAATACTTAAGTGCTTTACAGCTTTGCATAGTGAATTTCAAGTTATTTATATATCTGTTTATTTGAGGAACAGATGTCTAAAAGGAATCCTAAATAAAGTCTTAAAAACCAGCTTTGGTTGCTTGTTGGCACTGGGTGGTCTGTCTGTGGGAACCTGTGGAAAATGAGGGAGCAGCTCCGCAGGTGGGAAGTTACAACCGTTTTGGCTGACTTGCAATTCTGCTCTCACTGATGTGCCAGCCTTGAAACATTTATCTGCAAAAATGTAGCCCAAACCTACATTTAGTTGACTAAGTAGAAGATTAAAAGATATGTAAATGTTTAATTTTCTACTGCTCTATACATGATTCATATGTAATACCTATGTAAGTGGCCATTGTATAGACCTTTGAATATGGGTGGCTGAAATGTAAGCATGCACATTTTGTAAATACAACATTGTGAAACTTATGAGTGTTCTCATGGTTGACATTTCTTTGATCAAATGTGAGAAAAGTTGGTTAATTTAATGCCAGTTACTCTGAAGAGTCCCCTTTTTTTGCCTCCATGATCTCTTACCAAGAATTGTTTCCCAGCCTTTTTGTGTTGGGAATATTTGCAACTCAATCCAGATAAAGGCAGCATTTGAAATGTTTGAAGAGCTAGGACGTCAAAATTAACTTGAATAACTCATGTCTGACTTGTCCATAAGCAAGGAATAGTTTTACAATGTCAGCTTCCTCCTCAAGGCCCATGTGAAGCTAATACTTTCCTCAACACAACCACGAGAGTGGGTGTAGCTTGCAGATCGTTGCAGGAGTCCCACCGGCTCACAGCAAGAACACCACTGGTTTTTCTGCCATATATATTCTGTCAGTAAACCTGTAATCACTCCTCTTGGGATGGACCCTCATGCTTTAGATCTGAGTCAGGAGCTGAGTGTTACAACTGGTTTGTGACTCCTTAGGAAAGGGGGAAGGAGCTGTTCAACGTGGCCAAACTTAGAGACGGAGCTTAGACATCGACCTCAAGAGAGCGGTCTGGTTACTTAAGCAGGTCCCAACCTGTATCACCCTCAGGAGGAGCCCATCTCTCTACTGACTTACAAGGAACCTAGAAATAAGTCTAAAGGCAACCTAAAACCAGTGAATACTCTAATTTGTTCAAATTCAGAAGAGCCAAGGTGGAAACAGTGAATGGAGTCCTCAAGTCTTACATTAAATGTGCTGCATATGCTTGAAATGCTAGTGCATTTTGACTGAGAGCTCTTTTTCTGAGGGTTTGTCATTCATTTCGGTTAAACAGAGGTAAATACACTCTCAGGACTTTCAGCAGTTTGATTAAAAATTACACTGCTTCTTTAAGGAGTACATTTAATTCCCAGTGGCACGCGTGACAACATAATCATTTAGGTGTCTGCAGTCACCCTGTTTTCTACTCAGCGGGAACATGCAAGGGAAAATAAACACAACCCTGTTCAGGATTCTTTTATGGGTTATCAACAGACAGAGCAAAAGGGCCAAATACTGTGTCTGTTCACACTCAGCATTCGATATGGAGGCATGAAAACAAGCAGACAACTCGCCTTCTCGCTTCACCAACATCAGTCAGGACTGCCATCGCAATCAGGGGGGCTGTGCTGCTGTGACAGTGATGTAGCACTGGAGAAAATCAGGGTCGAAGACTGCAGGTTGCTGCGATAGAGATGGATCACTCTGGAAGTTGTGCTTTCCATGTGCTGCCTTTCCAAGGTGAAAACAAGGGCTCTCGTAAGATTGCCTTAAGGCTCTTAGTTTCACCAAGATGCTATGTTATATTTCAGATTTAACAAGAAACTCCAGTAGGAGGAACAATCAGTGGTAAGTCTATTGAATAAATCTATATCCATACACGTAGAGCAGAGAGACGCGTTCTGCTGTCTCTGAATACGTTGCTTTTCTTTCTGTCCTGTAGAAGTAACACAGATAGCATCTTCATAGCAACAGACACACTCCATCCAGACAAAGTTGTGATGGCGGACGCAGTCCATCACAACTTTAGTTTGGTCAGGTGTTCTGTTTTCCCTGGAAGTGGTTTGGACTATGATAACAAGATTATGTACTGATGTGTTAATCTCTGATGGATATTTTTACAAAGGGTTAAAATTTGGAGGCATTAAAATTCTGCATAGCTGTGACCCAGTGCTTGACCTAATTGTGGAGTGTTGTCTTGCTACTGTAATAAAACATAGATTTTATTTAGTGAATCTGTAAATTTGATAATGTACAAATGTCTGATTATTTTATTTTTTGTTCTAAATGACTCACATCATTAAATAATTTAAAGTGTCTGAAAACCCAAGTTGTAATTATTGAGTAGATACCAGCTCCTTGCACAACACACTGGAAAACTTGCTGCTTGAGAAAATTTGCTCCTGATTTGTTTATTCTTTTATAAGAGTTTTTAAGGAAAAGGTTTTTCTTCCTTCTCCGTTGTTTTTCCCCTGTCTGACCTTTTAATGTGTTTCAGTGACAGCTTGACATTTGAGGGCTAAGTGTTTGTCAATGACCCTTTGAAGGTGACTTGAAAGAGACCTCATCTCTGTTCAGACACACAGCAACTGACTGAAAAAAATCCCTTGGACTTGAATCATCGCCCGGGCTTTTCTTGCTCTTAGGACATGGTTTGTTGAATAATGCAAAGAATAGAAAAGATAGAAACTGGGACATAATTTTTGAGATAATCTTTGGTAAGCAGTATATCCAGTGGGTCACAGTTTCCTTTCAGTGGCACTCATGTACACTGAGAATAGCATTACATTAAGAGAGTTACAAGAAAAATAAACCTGTAATACACAGGGCCAGGCCCAAGAATCCCAAATGCCTCAAAGGATTGTGACTCTTGAAATAAAAAATATAGCCAAGTGCTGAAATGTAAGTTTTCTGTACTAATCTTGATAGAAAATATATCTTACAGCATCATACTATTTCAAAATACAGTAATTTCATAAAAAATAATAAATGTTACTTATATTTTATTTTACCTTTATAGATTTGGGGTTGATGCATAGATTCTGGAACATGATTTCACTTCCCGGTATGTATTGCTATAATGATTTCCCAGATGAGTGTTTGAGTGTTATGTTCCTCTCTCTTAATGAATTTTGCAGATTTAGATGTCTCAGAGCAGAATAAATTCTGCTTTTCTGGACTCCAGCAATAGCTCCTATAAGAATTACAATACCCCTATCTGTATACTCCTGTATGTTGTACACTCTATGTTTTATAAAACAAACAATTTTAAAGACCTTCAGTCCTTGCACAAACAATCTTTACTCACAGAGACAGTCCTATTGACTGCAGTACTGCGAGTGTGCAGTAGCAGGATTTACTCACGGGACTGAGAGCTGTAATGTGGGATCCTCTTTTATTGTATCTGCCCCTTCTCAGTGTTTACCTGTCGGGTTTCGTGTTTCCTCATGAGGAATTTGACTTCAAGGAATCTCACTTCAAAGTACTGACAGGAGGACGTTATCTTCTGTCCTCTTTGAGAGCGTGCTGCTGGGTCGAGACCATTATGTACAGATGCATTACTTTACATCATCATAGTGTGCTACTGAACTGGATGAAAATTGGATGTGAACAGTGGTTAAAAGGAGTTGAAAAGGCCCAGTGATATGGAAACCACTGAGATCATTTCAAGAAATATATCTTTTCATACATATTAGAAAATGATCTTTACATGAATAGACATTTACTCTCTTTCCAACATCTAAATCTACAGATCTACTAAAAATACTGAATTTGTAATGTTTTCTTTAGAATGTGTGGTTTTTTCAGTGTTAAAAAGACATGGCTGAAATGCAGTAGCTACACACATGCGTATGGAAATTTCCTCTTGCACTAAAATCCCATTTATTTCAAATCTGTGCACTGCTTAGGTGTCCAAATACACTATCATGGAGAGATACTGGATGAAACAGAATAAATCTGTTGAAGTACCCGAGTGATTCAAGGTAACCCTAGAACATTTTTCTTCAGTAGTTTTAATGAGATACAACAGACAAACCCAGCTTTCTGTCAGCTTACTTCGGCATGCAGAACCTAACAGGAGATGCAATGGCGTGTCTAAGTGAAGCGGCACACGTTGCTGGCGGCACACGTACCGTGAGCCGTGGCTGGTGGTACGTGTTACGGATGGTCACTGGGGCCCTTTCATCCCAGGCTTCACTAGTTTCAGGTTAGCATCAGTCACCTCTCCTGTCCTGGTATAGCTCAATAACAGAACTAGAGATAATAATTGCCCCAATTTATATTCACCGACAGGCTAAAGAAGGCCCAGAAGGCAAGCTCGTTTGTGTGTGGGTAACGAACTGACATGAAAGCTCATACCTGAGCAACAGGATGTGTTTTCCCATCTAGTATCCCACCCTCTCTATCCTTTCGGAAGGACTTGCGCCATTCTCCCTTGTTTGGCCTGTATGGGTACGCCAGTGACATACTTCAACAGGGGATCTTTTAACATTTCTTAGATTTCTGAGAATTTATTTTGTGATCATTTTCTTTGGCTCGTTTTTACTCCCTAGTTGGTTGTGACTGTGAGATTTTTGAAGAATGCTGTGAAATTATTGTTAGTTCATGTACGATGATGAATGCAAGAAGTCATGGAGTGTGCTTCCCTCGTCTGCATTAACCCACAGATGCAGGATGAGAAGAGAAGTAAGGAAGAAGGTAACCCTAGATTTCATCCTCTGATTTCTCATTTCTCTCCCACACTCCTTCCTGTAATTTGTGTTTTGGATGATCTTCCTCAGTATCCTCCAGTCCTGGCCTTGGTCCCCTCCTTTTCTCTCTTTTCTCTGGGTAAGCTCACCCAGTTCAGCTACTCACTGTGCTGATGACTCAGAGATCTTGCTCTCTATTCCTTACTTGTCTCTTCAACCAAATTAAAATCCGAGCTTCTCTGAGATTTCCTTGTACCTGAAACTGGGTATAGCTAAAAAAAGACCACATGATGTTTCTTGCACGAACCCTCCTGTGCAAGACCGTGGATTGATGCTGTGCCATTTTGTAGACGTACGGATTAGCTCTGGGTGAGTTGGTAGAGCTGTACAGGACACTGTGGTGCACGGCAGGTCTTGTCCCCAGCGCGGTGCAGTGTCGTCCTCGGACGAACAGGCACCATCAGCCAGTTGCCACCTACTGCCATGGTCACTAAGAAGAGCTGCCGTGGCTGCCTTGTCCCTCGCCTCCATAGCCCGAGGTGTCTTGGGGCAGAAGGCTACAGAGATGTGCTATGACAAGGTGGTGTGATTTTGGTTTGCATGTTTCAAGGACACAGAAATAAGAATTTCCTTAAGCATGGAAAAGGGTAAGACTAGCAGCAAGACAAGTGGCTACTTGGATGCAGAAAGCATTTTGTGAGGGGAAAGGAAAAAAGAAAATACAGATCTTTAGCTCAAGCACCTAGTTGTTTA
>VZTQ01013346.1:302636-327744 GCA_013400755.1 Pelecanoides urinatrix | reverse complement strand
GGCGGGGCGGCGGGCGGAAGTGAGGCGGCGGATGCGGCGGGTGGCGGTGGCGGTGGGTGCCGGCGGCCGGGCGGCCATGAGCTACGAGCACCGCCGGGACTGGGGCCGGGNATCCCACCCTCTCTATCCTTTCGGAAGGACTTGCGCCATTCTCCCTTGTTTGGCCTGTATGGGTACGCCAGTGACATACTTCAACAGGGGATCTTTTAACATTTCTTAGATTTCTGAGAATTTATTTTGTGATCATTTTCTTTGGCTCGTTTTTACTCCCTAGTTGGTTGTGACTGTGAGATTTTTGAAGAATGCTGTGAAATTATTGTTAGTTCATGTACGATGATGAATGCAAGAAGTCATGGAGTGTGCTTCCCTCGTCTGCATTAACCCACAGATGCAGGATGAGAAGAGAAGTAAGGAAGAAGGTAACCCTAGATTTCCTCCTCAGATTTCTCATTTCTCTCCCACACTCCTTCCTGTAATTTGTGTTTTGGATGATCTTCCTCAGTATCCTCCAGTCCTGGCCTTGGTCCCCTCCTTTTCTCTCTTTTCTCTGGGTAAGCTCACCCAGTTCAGCTACTCACTGTGCTGATGACTCAGAGATCTTGCTCTCTATTCCTTACTTGTCTCTTCAACCAAATTAAAATCCGAGCTTCTCTGAGATTTCCTTGTACCTGAAACTGGGTATAGCTAAAAAAAGACCACATGATGTTTCTTGCACGAACCCTCCTGTGCAAGACCGTGGATTGATGCTGTGCCATTTTGTAGACGTACGGATTAGCTCTGGGTGAGTTGGTAGAGCTGTACAGGACACTGTGGTGCACGGCAGGTCTTGTCCCCAGCGCGGTGCAGTGTCGTCCTCGGACGAACAGGCACCATCAGCCAGTTGCCACCTACTGCCATGGTCACTAAGAAGAGCTGCCGTGGCTGCCTTGTCCCTCGCCTCCATAGCCCGAGGTGTCTTGGGGCAGAAGGCTACAGAGATGTGCTATGACAAGGTGGTGTGATTTTGGTTTGCATGTTTCAAGGACACAGAAATAAGAATTTCCTTAAGCATGGAAAAGGGTAAGACTAGCAGCAAGACAAGTGGCTACTTGGATGCAGAAAGCATTTTGTGAGGGGAAAGGAAAAAAGAAAATACAGATCTTTAGCTCAAGCACCTAGTTGTTTACGTGACCAACTGCTGGGAGTTGTTGGATTAACTGTAGGTAAACTGTAGGCAGAGGAAAAAAGAGAAAATGGTTTCCTTTGAAAGAAGCAGTCCTTTACCCAGAACGAGTTTGAAAATCAGTGTAACATTGTATTTCAGAGGTCTGAATGCTAGTAATTTTTAAAGGAATGTAAATCATACCAACAAAGAAGAAAAGGCAAAAGAATATGTAAAGAAATGAGACTGAAGAGCATTTATACCTGCACAATGGTATTCAAGGAAACAGAAAGAACAGTAATTGTTGAAAGAGTGATAATTCTGTGAATAATTGTATCTAATTTAAAAGGTTTTATCTAACACTGCAGAGAACTTGGACAAGGTGTACCACAGCAGCAGTCAGCCAGCATACCCGGAACTGGTAGCTATTTAAATATGTGTATTCTGTTTAGAAAAGAAACAGTAGGAATATCCGTCTGGTACAGGGAAGGGGTAGTAACCCCACATGCCATGATGGGGACCAACATTTAAAATCTTACCTGCAGCCTTAGAAAGGGAAATCAAGACTCAGGTCTGTAAATTAAAGAAGGGAGATTCATGCGAGGTGAGCTTCAGGGACATATTGCGGTGAATATATTGCCTTGTTCCGCCCTGTTGGGCTTGCCCCGGTGTGTCTCAAGGCGGTGCTGCCGTCCTGAAGCCCGGCGGTGCCAGGCGGGCGGGGTGCGAAGCGCGGCGCGGTACGCGGAGGGGGTCGGGGCGGGACTCGAACCCNGGGGGCCGCGGCGGCGGCCGGGGGCGCCACCCCAGCCACCTCAAGGGCCGGGAGATCGGGCTGTGGTACGCGCGGAAGCAGGGCCAGAAGAGCAAGGAGACGGACCGGCAGCAGGTGAGGGGCGGCCGCGGGCCCTGAGGGCAGCGGCACCCTCCGGGGCTGCCCTTCTGCCGGCTTGTGAGGCGTTTCTGATCATGCTGAAGAGTCTCACTGGCTTGGGAATGACATTTAACAGCGCGGTATCTGTAGCTATGCTGAGTACATCTTGATGCAAACTGTGCCTTTTTTTTGTTTTTTTTTTTTTTTTTTTTTTTTTTTTTTTTTTTTTTTTTTTAACCAGAGAGCTGTTGTGCGTATGGATGAAAGCAGGGAAGAGCAAATTGTGCAGCTGTTGAATACTGTCCAAACTAAGAATGAAAAGGAGCAAGAAGCCATGTCCTGGTGGTCTGGGGATGAAGAAGGGTAAAGAGAAACAATTACTAATGCTTTGATTTACTTTGAACTGAACAAACTTCCCACAAACCGGTAGGAAGATATATCAGAAAATATTTACATTTAGTGAGTGGATTAGCTTAACAAATATACTCAGTTTTCTCTACGTGTGGTGTCCTACTGAAACACTCGGTTTTAACAGTTGCTGTAAAACTCTCTTCCAGATTATTGTTGAGTTTGGGGTATTAAAGTTTTACTTAAAATCATAAATCCTGTAATTGATCTCCAGGCCTACTAGAGTAGATATATGGAATTTTTCAGCTCCCCTGGCCTCTGGAATTACTCTTCCAGAGTGGCATTTGATTTCACTTTTCAGTTATTGTGCAGTCTTGGAATGTTTTCTCAGCCTCCCTGAAAATAGGGTCCATTCTTTACGCTTAAAGGATTTTAAATAATAGCAGTGAAATGGGCAGCCAGGTGTGTTACTCTGAGTCCACTGAAATGAGGCGTTTGGGTCTCTCTTTGGCTGAATGATCCAGTTACAGGGTAGTGGTTCTGACAGCGGGTTGAGCAGTAATTCTCTGGGGATGTTTTGTTGCTGTGTTAGCTTCATTCTGATACAAAAGAACATGTTACGTTTCTAGATAGTGATGTAAAATTCTTGATGGCTGGTAGTTTTCAGACTTTAATTGTTCTAATGGCATATGCCATATTCTCATTGGCTGATGGTCAAGTAACTCGTGGATGTGATGTCTCAAAAACAGGTTTAAGATTTGCCTTGAATGGTTCAGTGTACTCTTCACAGTGGCCAGGCACATCTTGGATAATCTTTGTGGTTTCTGTTCTCTACACGTATTTCAGACCTACTCCAGAACAGCCTGCAAAAGTGAAATCAGATGCTGAAAAAGCTCCTGTAAGACAGAGACCAGTCTTGGAAAAAACATTTCTTGATCGGGATGTGGAATATCTCTTTGAAAAAAATGAGCAGGATACTGATTTAGATGAGCAACTTAAAGAAGACTTAAGAAAGAAGAAATCTGATCCTAGATATATTGAAATGCAGGTACTTTTCCACGTGTTAAGTAGAAAGCTTTCCAGTGGATTTTTTTTTTTTAATTAAGCTAACCAGAAAACATAACATTTTGCAATTTATTTACTAGGAAGTTGTCATGATGTTATTTTGGCTAAAAATTACCTTCAGAATTTGCAAAATGCATACCTATCAGTGGGACAGCGATTAAAAAAACATGCTTTCAGTGACAATTTCTGATTGCATAAAATCTAAAATTTTAAGCTTCCACGCTGTTTAGTTGGGTGTGATGTTCTGTTTGTTTTTTAATGGATTGTATCCCCGCATTTATGTCTAAAACTGAAAGCACAAAAATGGGCTCTGAAGGAATTGGCTCTTAAAAACATAGTTTATGTTGTTCTAATAGCCATATATAAAGTTGTCAAATAGAACAGTCTTACCATGAACAGGCGGTTCTCCCTTTGATACAAGGCCCTAGTTTTGCAACTGTACATACAGACCTCTTCATGTATTGTACTGTTGGTTTTAAATAATTTTGCTAAATTTAATGAAACTGAAAACATGCATGGAATTAAACTTATTTCTAGTGGGCCTGTGTTTATGTAAGTATCAGTCGAACAGTTTGTCATGTTATTTCACAGTTTAGCCTAGATCATAGATGAAATCTGTTATATTACTTCAGTGTTGAGAAGGTGTTTAAAAATATGTACTGTTATTTTCTTTTTCGCCAGAGATTCCGAGAGAAACTCCCTTCGTATGGGATGAGACAGGTAAATGTGTATTTAATTTGGAAGAGTATGTGCTTCTGTTGCTCTGTTGTAAAATAGGAGAAAACAGTTGTGTAACTGGGACTAACAGGAAACCTTTGTTGCCTTTGATGAAGGTGCTGAAGCCTCCCAAGTTCTGACACCAAGTTTGGCTTCTTTCCAGAATGTAGCTCAGGTTCACTGCTTCGTGATATGTATGGAGTTACTCTGGGACTATATACAGTTTTGTCAGTAGGAGCAGCATTATTCATGGAAATGGTATTGAATACTAGATACATTTAAGTACTTTTTTTTAAAGTACAGGTCTTTTCGTCTTGCTCTGCTAGTTAAACTTCTAGAACGTTCCTAGTTAACTTGGATTTTGTATAGTGTAATTGACCACTACATAAATTGTCATGCTTTCTTTTTCTTAGATATCTAAAATTGCGGCCATTTGTTGAACATTTGCCCAATTAGGAATTTAATATAATGCCGATAAACCTTTTTCTTTTTTAATCGCAGACTTAATGGCTGTACTGCTGACTCTTACTGCCGTTAGTTTCCCAGTCAAAGTATAACATCAGTGGTAGTATGGGTTATTATTAATTTATGTTAATTCTTCATTAGATGTCGCCTGTATGAAATAAAAATTGAGTATTCTGTTATGTTTTCTTTTGCAGGTTCAATGAATGATTAGTGAGCTTCCTTTCTAAAGTTAATGTATTTGTCATCATGTGGTCCTTCCCATTAGTGTTTGTTTCTTAAAATAGTTATACTCCCCTTTACAATCCTTTGGATTGGGAAGTAGAGGCTGGGAGTGTAAGAAAACTGTTCCTATCCTTATAAGAAACGTTAAAATATTGCGCTGAAAATCTTCAGTTAGTGCAGTCTTGGAGTCCGACAGGAAAAATGCTTATTTTCAGTCACCAAAGATATACAGAAGGCAAGTAGGAGGCAGAAAAGTTTAAAAATGTATTTCAGGCTTTCATTTTAGTTATTTTATGTTGTTTTCATACAGATCTTAAGTATTTAAAACTAGTATTCAGGTTTGATGTGCTTTAAACCTTACACATGTGAAGTGTAAATGTGCAGAAGTTACTTCTGTGTGATTTAAACTAAATTTTTGGGTTTTTTTAGTATTATAAGAAACAGATGAGTCTCTGTTTCTTTAGTTGCTATGACACTTCCTTCTAAGTTCACCGCACAGTAGCAGAGAATTGTAAAAATCCTTCTAAAATCTGTTTTGAACAATAATACAATAAATGTTTTCTCTTCATTTGGAAACAGGAACTTGTAAACCTTATAAACAATAATCGAGTAACTGTGATAAGTGGTGAAACTGGTTGTGGAAAGACAACCCAAGTTACACAGTTCATCTTGGATGATTACATAGAGCGAGGGAAAGGATCTACCTGCAGGATTGTTTGTACTCAGCCTAGGAGGATCAGTGCTATCTCAGTAAGTGCCACTTTGACAAACTGAGTAACTTATTTCTTGTGATTCTTTTTTTTCCCCCAATAAATCTGAGCAAAAATTGCTGCCTTGTTCAGAATCATTGAATGAAAGTATATTTTTTACTGGTCCTAGGGTCCATGGGCGAGCTTATGAACTGAGTGTACAATCTGCTAGGTTATTTGAAGTTAAGATCGGAAAAAATTCCCAATGACCAGATAGGTACTGTGCACCTCGCAAAGAAACTGCTCTGCCGTCACATGTACTCATACTAAATTTAAAGCTCAAGATAAGCATTCAGCCCGTAGTAGACAATGAAGGTGGCTTTGTGTGTGTTCATTTTCAGTCATCTTAGATTCTATTGCAAATAACAATTTTGTTAATATACACTAATTTGATATTTCATAAGTTTTGGTCGTTTAATAGAGTGCTGGCACTGCAAGCCTCATTCTTCCCTGAATTTAATCATGGTTTATATCTGTGATTTTAACAGATTTGGGCAGTGCAAATGTGAATTAATGTAAACACCAGTGTTGTGTCAGGCCCTTTAGAGGTATATTAATGAGCAGGAAAGAATTCGTCTTTTAAGTGCACAGTAATTGCTCTTCTTGACAGTTGAGCGTCAAATGGTTATAGAACCTTATTTCCCATGCGGAAAAGCTGATCCTGCTGAAAGCGTGAGTGTTTTGCTAATGCCTACATGGTTGTGTTCCTTTAAAATATGTCCTGGGTTGCAAACCTGTTCTTGGGTTGCTGACAGGAAACACTGTTCTCAGTTGAGGAGAAAAAGTGATTTTCAGGGTGTTTCTTTGTTGTTTACATAACATCTGTGTTCTAGGTATTCCCTGCTGATGATTAGCTAAATCACAGGTCAGCCTTGAGGGATTTTTTAAAATTTTCTTTAATGCACTATTTTGATTTTATTTATTTTTCCAAGGTGGCCGAGAGAGTTGCTGCTGAAAGGGCAGAAGCATGTGGTAATGGCAAGAGTACAGGATACCAAATTCGTCTACAGAGGTAAGAGAGGATCCCTTGGCAGTGTTTGTGCTTTCATGTAAAGTGGTATCTATTGCTATTCAAGCACGAAAATTTGAAAAATAGTTCTTAACATAGATGACTGCTTTCATTCTGATATTTTCTCCAAAAGGAATTCCTGTGAATAGCGAGTGTAGGGAATAAGGTTTTTGAAATTTAGCAAAAAGTTTGAGTGCGATTATTCTATTTTATGCAGCATGTAACAATGGCTAGCACCAAGTTGTACTTTGTCTAGTAAGTCCTTTTTTCAGCTCTTCTAAAAGGTTCTGCTATAGATAGAGATACAACTGATGTCCCTAATCCATGAATTTCAAGGAAAAATGGAAATGCTGAAGGAGAGAATGCTATAAGCCATATTTGTTCTGGAAAACGATGTATTTGCTACACTTATCTATTGAGTAATCCCACTGGGATCAGGTAATAAAGTTAGATGCATTGACAAGAGTTCATAGACCCGGTGCCATAGAGCAAAAGCTATTACATTTGGAGTCATCTGTAATTTAAAAAAACAATCTGAAATGTTACTAGCAAATAATGGAATCTCAATTATCATTGAAGAAAAACTGCTGGTGAGAGACGACAGCTTAGTCCTTTCAGCTTTCATTTGAGTTTATAGAATCTCATTTATATTTTTCTTTACTTTTTAATCAAGAATGTTATACTGCTGTATATTTAGCTGTCATCTGTGCTGAGCTTAGGTAGCTGCAAGAATTTGGAGTCAGCAGATCAATGTGCAAATGATGAAAAATAGGAGGGCTTCTGTCAGGTTACAAGTAGTTCATTTCCCATCAGCAAAAATGCTGCAACTATGGCCTAATTCCTTGTTCCCTGTAAGTGAGCAAGCTAGAGGACGAGGCATGCTTCATAAGGTGTGTAATGACTGCATTTTGATTTAAGCTTTTAATGTACTCTGTAAAATACAGAAGAGAACTGAGGAATTCTTACTCTATCTCTTTCAGTCGGTTACCAAGGAAACAAGGTTCAATTTTATACTGTACCACAGGAATTGTCCTACAGTGGCTCCAGTCAGATAAGTAAGTTTTCCTATTTAATGAGAAAGTGAATACAATTATGAAATAACTTGACTACTGAGCTGTTTCTAACAGTCTTGTCTCTGTTTTTTTAATTTTGCTAAAAACAAATGTTTAACTTCCTGCTGTTCTATTTTAGGCACTTGTCCAGCATTAGTCATGTAGTCCTTGATGAAATTCATGAAAGAAATCTTCAGTCAGATGTTTTAATGAGCATTATTAAAGATCTTTTGAATATTCGTTTGGATCTGAAAGTAATACTAATGAGTGCTACTTTAAATGCTGAGAAGTTCTCGGAGTATTTTGGTAGGTGAAATGCTTCCTTGAATGTTCCTCTTAAAGTAATTTAGGCTTCTACAGTATAATGTAGCTCTCAAATTTTAGGATTGCTTTTTCTCAAAAGAGGTAATGACTCCAATTTTACAAATAGTTGCCAGCTGCTGGAGATGCTTATTCCCTTAGTTTTATCTCATCGTGAGCGTATGTTACTTCTGTATTCACTTTTCAGACGTATTGCGGAAACAGTATCTCCAGACTGTTTTCATATTAAATATTTACTAATATTTACCATATTTTGGAATACTTGGTGTGAGTGGGCAACCAGACTGAAGCCTTTAGTTGTTCAGTCTTCCAGCTTTACCCTGTAGCTGGAACCGGATGAACATGATAGAGAACAATATACTGCTTGCTACCTATGGTTTTTTTTATTCAGCAACTTTATTTGGAATTAAATTTGGCGTCTTCCGTGAGAATTTAAAAACAAACAAACAAAATCCTTGTAATCTTGGCAACTATATTGTTGCCTAAACAAAAATAGTGAGGAGTGTTTATTGCCTCTATTATTTCAGTACAGTATTTTATGTGCTGTTTAAAAACTGAGTTATGCCTTCCTCAACAGATAATTGTCCAATGATTCACATACCTGGGTTCACTTTCCCTGTGGTGGAATATCTTCTCGAAGATGTGATTGAGAAGTTGAGGTAAGTGTATTTTCTGAACACCATTATCAATAGTATTTTGGGGTTTTTTGCTTAGTATGTCTTTTCAAATATTATCTTGGTGTAAATAACCTGTGGAGGAATTAGCTGTGTTTTTCAACATAAAACCTTTCCACAGAAGTTTAGTAGCTTTTACAGTAATTAGAAATGGCACGTAGCTACCTGGAAATGTTGGCTTGTGGAGGAAAAAAAACCTTGTCTTTTTTCAGTGTGGTGAATTTTCAGGCTACTAAATTAAGCTAGTCTTTCTGTTTGTTCAAACTTTTTTTTTCCTACATGTTCTCATGCTTACTAGAAATAGTACCTGTTTTTATAAGTAAGATTTCTTTCAGAAAAGAAATTTAACCGTTGTCCATACATGGTATGGCTAAAGCGCGGCATATTGTCCGTAGTTTGGAAAACTACTATGCAGCTGTCTTTAAATTACTTCAGTTTCAAAATCTAATTATGTTTGTTATTTAAATGTAAAGGTATACTCCAGAAAACACGGACCGTCGGCCACGGTGGAAGAAAGGCTTCATGCAAGGACATGTAAGCAGACCAGAAAAAGAAGAAAAAGAGGAAATGTACAGGGAACGATGGGCAGACTACTTAAGGCAGCTGCGGGGCAGGTTGTTCTCAAGTTACTCTTTTTTCCGTTAAGTTTTTAGACACTTCATAACTGAGAAACATAAATTAGTGCTGTATTCTATTAGTGTGCTTTTATTAGTGTTGTGATAGTTGCTACTGTGGAAAAGAATAATGATGGAATTGCCAGTACATTTGGCTGGCAACCATTGAAGTACTTTAGAGTTACCACAGAGAATTCGCTTCCTTTGCATGTGCAAACTAAGAGAACTTAGAGCTGTCGAGTCACTTGCTATTGATGTTTGTATCGTCCATTACAGTCTTCAGCATAATGTTAGGCCTCTTGAGCTTTGGTCATTAGTTCTCTTCTGATGAATTCTTCCCTTCTTCAGCCTTTTTCTTTGAGAGAGATCTCACAGTATTTTAGTCTCGTAATCAACATAATACAAAATGTACTGGCTAAAAAAACCCAACCAAACAAACAAACAAAAAAACAAAACAAAAAAACCCAACACACCCAAAACCACCACCACCAAAAACCACTACAAAACCCAAACTCAACAAAACAAAAAAAACCCCGCCACAACCTTTTCCTCAGAATATTTAGTGTTCCTCTAGAGTGGTTTAAAACCAAGCTAAATAGTTTTGCCTCTCGAGCACCTATCTCTACTCTTAAGTAGGGATTGTCCACTTGAAACATTCTTTTGATTGCCAGCGTTTGACTGCTTTGGTAATCTGGATAAGTTAATTAACTGGATAGCCTGGCTGATTTATTTCAGGAACAGCATCTTCCTGTTTTTTTTTTCTCCTGTCTTACTTGTCCTTTGCATTTTGGGACTTTCTGTATATCCAGCTTGGTAACAATAATGAATATACGTGGCTCAGTTTTATCTCCCGCTTCTAAGGGAAAAGTCCTCAGTGCTGCATCTCTCTGGCCTATCCCGTGCTCTGCTCATCCCATTTGTACTCCTCCTTCCCTTTCCCACCATGTCTTTTGAACCAATCGGCAATTCTTTCCATAGTGTTAGCTGTCGTGAAATGGAAGGGCTGAACAGATGAGATGCCACCTGTACTCACTGTGAGTGAGAGAGAAGTTGAAGGGTGAACTCAGATTGTTTAGGTCTCAGGTAATCCATGAGGAGGAGAGAGAGGTCATGTAAATGCTTCAAACGCAGTTCAGTCATAACATGGTAATTCTTAAACTTACTCTTCTAAAGTGATGATAAGCGCACTAAAATACATCTCAAGAGTACATTGGAGGTACAGTAATTGAACAGACGAAGAAATAAATTGAATTTATTTAAATAAATTGAAATAAAGTGGGTTACATAGATGTGTGATTGCAGAGCCTTTTAACAGAAATGTGAGCGCGTGACTTGGTACGTTAGTTACCAATATGTATGCTTTCAATGCCTGTAGGTATTCAGCAAGTACTATAGATGCCTTGGAAATGATGGATGATGACAAGGTCGACCTTGACCTTATAGCAGCACTTATCAGACACATCGTTTTGGAAGAAGAGGTACACTTCTGTCTCCTATCATCATATTTTAATATGTATGAATTGTTGTCAGTGGCTGTTCGGAATGTCAGAGCTGATAGTTATTTTGGTTTATCATACAGATATAAAGAAGAAGAAATTTTTGTTTTGCTCCTCTGAGAAGTAGTCTAATAGCTTTAAACATCTAGTTACTATTTAAGCCCTGAATTTAGAATGTGGTTAGTTACAGTGTTTATTGAAATGATGGGATAGAATCCATGTTTAAAGGGGAGCACACATCTAAGCATTTTCTTGAATAGGGCTTGTGGATATTAATGAGAGCTATGTACATAAGAAACTTGGGAAGCTCACAAATACATTTGATATGCTCATTTATGCTCCCTTTTGAGCAAGGGATAAAAAAAGAGCCTGAATTCTTTCACTGACAGTAGGGATTCTCATAAATAAAACGGGATAGATACCTGAAGGTTTGGGTGCCATTTTGATTCAGATTGCTGCATTTTTTTCTTTTGGATAAGCTTTTAAATAAGTCTTCAAATTACTTACACTCCTTAGTTATTTGATGGAAAGTAAGATAATTAAAAATTAAATTTTAACTTTTAGTTCTTTCCATTGACTGTGTGTGTGTTTGTCAAAGGTGGTATTCTTTGTAGTCTGTAGTAGAAGTTACGTTTTGTGAAATAGCTGTAGAAAACTGTCTGAAAACCTCTTTAGCATACAACTAAATCTCCGGTCTTAATTCCTCAGCAATGGGAGGGAGAGGGCAAGAGCAATACTTAAGAGTTGATGTTCAGTGTCTACATGTCTATACTGTGCAGCTGGCTTTAATGGTTTTTTTGGCTGAGTAATCTAAATATGACTTAGGTGCTATGAAGACTGAATTTTTATACAGCCTAGACACATTTACCAAACACACAGCTGGGAGACTCTTCCAGCTTTCAGCTTGTCAAGATTAGTAGTTAATACAGCTGCATTAATAGTTATCCCCAAATGTACCTTACCTTGTTATTTAGTAATAACATCATCAGAATATTAATATCAGAAGGATCCTGTGCCTGAAGCAGTGGCAAACATGAAGTATGAATAACTTCTGTTACCATAGGTATAATATATGTAGATGGTAACCTGAAGTTATGTATTTGTTCAAAAACATCTGTGGACGAGCCAACACCTTGGCTGATTCCTTAAAGAGAGTTTTGATTATTTAAAATATTAAACAATATTTCAGTAGATAGATCATTTAAGCTGGGATAATGCAGATGAGTTGGTGTTTTGTGTTTTGTTCTTCGTGTGTTGAAAATTATACATTAGTTTCTCTCTGTTTTCAATTTGCAGCTCAAATTCTTCTAGTGTTGACATGGCGGTGTTTAAAACACTGCAGGAGAAAAATGTTTAAAATCAAATTTTTATTTATTACGGTCAGATAAATATATATAGCTAACTCTTTTATAGAAAACAGTCTTAGAAACTTTGTTCCAAATTTGAGTCAATGAGGTTTCAAATATCACCTCTCCAACATACATGTATCAGTGTGCAAGTAGCTCGTTCTTTGCATAGTGTGTAATTTATTGTAACCTCTTTTCCCTTCACTCCCTCTTTTATATATAGGATGGTGCAATTCTAGTGTTTCTTCCAGGCTGGGACAACATTAGCACTTTGCATGATCTCTTGATGTCACAAGTCATGTTTAAGTCAGGTAAAAACAAAATTTTACGTGGGAATTCTAGCAGTAGCGTTAGTGGCAAACTCTTAACTTTTGCATGTGATTTCTGATTTTGCACTGGATTTTTTTTTTTCCTTGTCTCTCCTCTCAAAATGATTGCAGTGTGTTCAGCTTTTTATGCATTTCTATGGTATCTTTCATCTGCTAATGGTAATAGTTCATTTTCCTCAGTGTAGCAGTGAACAATCTGAAAAAGAATATCAGACCTGCATCTCTTTCTTTTTGTCTTTCCTTGTAGCTATGATAACTTCCATCTAAAATTAAACTCTTTCTTCATTCTGTGTTCATTTCCTCTTTTCTTGATTCTTCAGCACCTTGTCTACTGCTTTGCTGATAGTTCTTTTAAATCCTATTTATTCCTAGAAGCTTTTTTAATAGGACACTAAAATACCTTGTGCCTGTCTGATACACTTTAATTTGTCCTGTTTGCATAGCTCATATTTTCATCTAACTTGTCTAACTGTGCTCTTGACTATTCAGATAGTTGTCTTACAGTTCATGTTGTCCTGTACATTCCATAGATGAAGAATTTCAATTTATTGAAAGATTGAGGAGAGTGTCATTTTACTTATTAAACTTGAGCAATTACTAAATAATTTGAGAATTTTAAAATGAAATATAAATTACTGTACATAAGTTCATATATTTTCTTAAATTTGTCAAGTCATCATAGCGTAACAAAAAAAATTCCTTTATACCTTTTTGCTTTAGAATTTGCCATTATGATACATATCCCTGTGAATTCAGAACAAGAAACAGTAGACTTACTTGCAGCGTATTTTCTCTATTATTTTCCTGTAAAGTTAAAGTTTCTGTGCTTACACCATACCTTTTACTGATTTTTAATTTTCAGATAGGTTTATTATCATACCTTTACATTCATTGATGCCTACTGTTAACCAGACTCAGGTATGCTTTTCTTTTATCGTAATATTTCACAACTACAAAAAAAATTAATTAAGCATATGTTTGGTTTTGGCAAACATATAAATGGGCCATGGATAATTACAGGTTTTTAAGAAGACCCCGCCAGGAGTAAGGAAAATCGTGATTGCTACCAACATTGCAGAGACTAGGTAAATAGCTAGCATACAGACCAAAAAAAGCTGTAAGTTTAAAAACTAAATTAAAGTGGTAATCTAAAGTATAAACCTGTTTAATGTTTCTTAAATACATGGTTTTGTATTTGTACCATTAATTTATAACACTTTTTGTTTAGAAATGTTTATAGACCAAACAGGAGTTTTCCTTTAATTGTTTTAAACAATTAAGACATGGATGTTACTGTAAAGATTTGCCTTTGTTGTACATGATAAATCTGAGCTGCCTGTCCTCTCTGCAGACTTCATAACCCCATGTGGTGACTTTTGCCAGACCTAGGAGAACAAATCAAGCTGTTTCTTGAACTGCTTAGTAACGTAATTCTTAATGAAATTCCAAAACCAAATTTTTTTATTGTTGGCTCACAGTTTGGGAGGGGGTAAAAAGAGGCTAAACCCCTTTGAAATCCTAGGTCAAGCTTGCAAAGATGAAGAGTTGCATTTTTTTTCCTCTCTTTTTTTAAAAAACAGCATTACAATAGATGACGTCGTGTTCGTTATAGATGGTGGAAAAATAAAGGAAACTCACTTTGACACACAGAACAACATTAGCACAATGGCAGCAGAGTGGGTTAGTAAAGCTAATGCCAAGCAGAGGAAAGGTCGAGCAGGAAGGTAAGAATAATGGGGATAGTTAGAAAAGTTTTGTGATGTTAAGTTTCCATCACTCTTGGAGCACATGCTGCTGAAGATACTACTTTGTTATTCATATGTTCAGAAGCAGATGATAGCACAACTGTCTCCTGTTCTTATGGAAAGAATGGTTTCTTTGTCTTTCTAGGAAACTTAACTTGTGCTGCATTTAACTCATGAGTTTCCCTCCTTCTTACAGAATAATAAGTCCCGCATTTTTTTAAATTTTTGTTGGTAGTGTTTGCCTTCATACCTGACTTATAAGGCTATGATACATTAAAGTGAAAATTAATTAATATCACTTAACTATATACCAATTTTATTTTAAATTTCTCTCCCTCTCAAAATACCTTGTGGAATATTTTCTCTCTTGTTTGGACTTACACTTCTTCTCCGGTCTCTTTATTACTCCTTTTGAGCAATTAATAGGAGGTTTCTGTGTTCTGCATGCCTTTTTTCCTGTTGATGGGTCTGTGCTTCAGCAAGCTGAAATGGCTTTTACAATTGAATACACTTCAGTTCTAATTCCTTGAGGTGTTTTGGAAAGCTGTTTGTAAACAAACACAATCATAATGTAACAGTGTCATAGGAAAAAAAATACAATTTTTTATTTAAATAATTCCAGAGTTCAGCCAGGCCACTGTTATCATCTATACAATGGACTACGTGCTAGCCTTCTAGATGATTATCAGTTACCAGAGATCTTGAGGACACCTTTGGAAGAACTCTGTTTACAAATCAAGGTAAATATATGAATCTTCAAACATATTTATTTTTTACTTTTCCATGGGAATAAGAGGTTGAGAGATTAAGTTAATGCACTGTGAGCCTAGGGTTGTCTTCAAGTCAAAATTCTGTTACACTAAAAGTACAATTATTTAGCTAATAACTGCAGCAACTTTTGAAAAATGCATATTTGTATCTAGATGCATCAAACCCAGGAAAAATAAGATTGTCTAGTATAAATAAAAGCTGAAGTCTATTAACAAAAATTTGGACTGTGCTTCCCTCCCCTTCCCCCCAGTATCATTCAATCAGAGGAGCTTCAGTGAGAATGCCAGTGAGTCAAGGGATATGATGTCTTAAAAGAATTTTACTAAAAAGTAGTTTTAGAACTGACGTGAGTTTCCTTTTTGGCAGTTTTTATTGAATTCCTTATGTATGCATAAGGGATACCATGTGTATGCATACTGAATGAAGAACAGATCCTTATGTTTCAAGTTTAATCATTAAGACATTTTTTATTCTTGTCCTTAGTTCTTAATTACTGAAATTCTAACTCAAGCTGTGAATTATTCACACTGTTTTAATTAGTGTAGTTACTGCTTACTAATTTTAGGTAGCCATCTTTCTCCAATTGCTGCAGGTTTTTGGTTTGGTTTTTTCTTTTTCTTTCAGATCCTAAAGCTTGGTGGAATTGCTCATTTTCTGAGCAAACTAATGGATCCACCCTCTCGTGATGCTGTAATGTTGGCCATAAATCATCTAATGGAGCTGGTAAAGTATTGCTTAATGTACATGCAAAGAAAAACACTGTTTAGAACCATGTTACCTCGTTTTTTTATCACAGTTCTGATTGTACAGGTCTAGACATTTGCAACCCCTTATCGTATTGTGTAGACCCTTTATATGTCCTCATTGAACAGAGCAAATAATTTCACAGAATACATGATGTTTGGGGGCTGCATAGAGTAGTTCCTGAGGAACTTTCTAAAGGACTCAAAACCTATACATGCACCTCGCATTTAAGTTCCCTACAGATACTTATTTAACTCAGGGCTTCTGTAACACCCTTCTCATGGCTGCACCCACCAAGCTTTCCTATCGCGGTCAGATTAGTGAAGAGTTTGAGATACTTTTTCTGTGGGCAAATAAGGCACTTAAGAGAAAGATATTGTATGTCATTTCCCCTTCGGATGCTGGGGAAGGAGAGATTAATGACACGTATACTACTGACTTCTTGCCCTGGTATTATTTGTACAAATCGGTTGTAGCAATAAATTAAAACATCTGATTTAGATGAAGGGCAGTATTTAGACTGATGGCATAATTCTGTACATGTTTAGATAAAATTAAAATTCAGCCATACATTTGGTGTTCTGTGACAATGCTCTATAGTAGCAAAGGGTAAATAAAAACAGAAGTGACATTGAGGGTAAGATACAAGTTAAAAATAAGCTTAATCAGGAGAATAGGAAGACACTCAAGTGTTAATTCTTCGTACTTCTGTCCAGAAAGACACTGAGCCCTAGTAAACCACTTGAAACATAATTAAAGATGGTTGCTGTCTTCTTGGATCAATTAAACGTTTCAATTTCTCCATAACTTGCTTGATCACTTTCCTATTATACCTTATTACAGCTAGCTGCGTTCTCCAGCTGTTAGGCTTTCCTTTGTTCTCTAGGTATACTAGTGGCTATTTCAAGGAAATCCTTCCCATTTCAAATACTGTGTTTATTCTTTTTTCCTTTATTTTTCTTCTGACAGAATGCTTTGGACAGACGGGAAGAACTGACTCCACTAGGTGTCCATTTAGCACGATTGCCAGTTGAACCGCATATTGGAAAAATGATCCTCTTTGGAGCTTTATTCTGCTGCTTGGATCCAGTACTTACAATTGCGGCTAGCCTCAGCTTCAAAGACCCTTTTGTCATTCCTCTGGTAAAGTTTCTAGGAGGAGAATTACACACAAGATTTTAAGAATCTCAGAAGGATATTGGAACTTACTGAGATGTTATAGTTTAAATCTTAGTATTCTTATTTTTGTGTTAATTACATTTTTATTAGTAAAATATTGCCTTCACATACTATGAAGTATTGTCTTTGCCTACAGAATATTGGAAGTGGCTTTAATTTTCATGTATGTAGCATACGAAGTATTACTGTATATATGTACCTTAATGAAGAAAAGAGAACTGGCATGTCAGTCACAAATATTTTATAGGTTCTAATTATTCTTAGGGCAAAGAGAAAGTAGCAGATGCAAGAAGAAAGGAACTGTCAAAGAACACTAAAAGTGATCATCTAACTGTGGTGAATGCTTTCACGGTAGGCATGTTGTAATGTTTGTTGTTTTTTTTTCCTAGAATTTTAATTTGAGTAATATGGAATATTCTAAGGAAAAAAATGATCCGTCTATGCTCAAGTATTTCTTTCTTGGCTTCTACAAAAACATAAAACCAAATTAATTTTCATCCTTCTAGTGTTGAGGAGTCTTGTCTTCAGGCTCAATAACCTAATTTCTTGTGGATAAGTCTATGAAAGAGACAAAACATAATGTTACAGTTACCTTGCTGAAGTCATTAATTCTTGTCCTTCTGGCCTCTGCAAGGGGCTGAAGCTGACTTCAGAAGTGTTGGAGATTTAGTTGTATAGTCTTGGGGTGAGAAGAAGAGGAAATAAATGGCCTGGAATGCAATTTCTACCCAGGACTGTTAATAGCAACAAATGAAGTTCTAGCAAACTTAGCTAGATTTCACTCCTCAACATGGAAAAATGAAGTTTTTGATTCAAAGTGTTGTAAAGTTGTGTTTTTCTACTCTGTGCTGCATATATATAAACAAAGAGATCAAAGGATTTACTTTTTTGCAGAGAAAAATGTAACGATACTGTTTGTTGACTTCCGGTTTTTGCTGTCCTTAATTTTTTAGTATGCGTTCACTTACAAATGCCTCTGAACTATGGTTTTAATGTCTAGGGCTGGGAAGAGACTCGGCGTCGTGGTTTCAGAACTGAGAAAGACTATTGCTGGGAGTATTTCCTGTCTTCAAATACACTCCAGGTACCATCCTGATAGTTCAAAAAAAAGGATCGTGTCTGTGGGGAAAAGGGGAGGAGCCTGTTGGCACAGCATCATTCTGGGACAATTTTTGTTGTTTCCTAGATGCTGCATAACATGAAAGGACAGTTTGCGGAGCATCTCCTTGCAGCTGGATTTGTGAATAGCAGAGACCCCAAGGATCCCAAATCTAATACCAACTCAGGTAAACAGTGGAAGGAATTTCTGATAGCTGAAATCTCAGAACGCAGATCTGTGTTATTTACTTTGCTGTCTTCCACAGATAATGAGAAGTTGCTCAAAGCAGTCATCTGTGCTGGTTTATATCCAAAAGTTGCAAAGATCCGGCCAAGCTTCAGTAAAAAGAGAAAAATGTAAGGGTTTGGTTTACTGTTGGTTTGTATTCGAGTTGTTCTCTACATTAGGTGGTTTGGCAAGGTGAAGCGATGGCTTGAGTGCATGAATGAATCTCAGTATAGCTCAATCATGGGTGTGGGTTACTTCATTTGAGAAGGGTAGATGAGAGCATGGGATTGTTGATCTTTACTTTGTTTAACATCTGGATACCTGCTAGTCTGTGCAATAACTTGTGTGACCTTATCATGCCATGGAAAATGTTACAATATACCAATAACACTGCTGCTAAAGGAGTCCTACCATCACCTTTGATCTACAGCAGCAGTTGAAACACTATCCTTTGTTGTTATTGGGCAACATAGAGCCCAGAAATTCTGGTCTGTTGGTTTATCATGACTTATATTATCAGACTATTTATTAATTGCTACTCACAGTAACAGCATACTCGTCAGAATATAGACATCCTTCTTTATGGACCTGATCTAAGACAGAATGAAGGGTTGAACGTTTGGATCGATTTTTCTGGGTGTGTAACATTGAAACAGCAAGCTAGGAGCAATTATTATGCCTATAATTAAAAAAAACAAGGAAAAAAAAAAAGTGGTTATTTCTATGAAAGGAGTAAGAATAGGTAGTAAAAATTCTACCTTAGATGGCTTGATTTAGACCCGTCTATAGCTGACACTGCTAGTCAGTTGATACTCCCTCTTAAACGGAGTCCAGTGTGCTGGAGTCAGCGAAGTGCAGCAGGTTTGCAAACCTGCTGCAAGTTCCTGTGTCGCTGTATCTTTGCCGCGTGGTGGAGCTAGGAGTAAGCCAGCTACCCAGGAAGGTTCAATTTTATCATCCACTAAACGAGAGATGCGTTACACTAACCACTTCGCTGGAGAAGCTCTCCCACCTGCTGTTTCTGTTTCAAAACACCGAACTCCATGTTTTGCCAAATACTTCTGCGCGTAGGGAATAGAGAGCTTAGTGATCCACACCCGGAGAATTACATCTCTGAAATGTGGGAAGGAGGAGAACGGTTGTGCTTCATGCATACTGTGCTTGGTTTCTGCTTTTTATTGTCTGAAGGCATTATTATGTTAGAAGGGAAATGTGATTTCAGGTAAGTATAACCAGCGCAGTTGGATGTAATGCCTTGAGTCAAATATGCTTAAAGGCACGTGGGAGAAATAGCGGTAAACCACTCTAGGCTGGTTGATAGTGGTATAGCTAGTGCCGTGTCCCACACTGACACCGCTTAACGCTGAGCAAAGATTTCAGATAAGTAAGTTCCTTATGTGGTTTTTCCAAGAAATTGCTTGAAACTTGGTTTATGTAACCAAATTCAGTAACTGAGTCCTTCAGTTGGAAAAAGAATGCCACATGCTTTTTCTACTTGAGAGAATAACAGGGTTTATTAAGGGGGTAAATTTGGCAAAGAATTCGAACTTCTTAAATGCAGAGAGAGATGTCTAAAAATTCATACTGTAAATTCAGTTGTAAGCCTTTGAAAAAGGAGTTAAAGTTTCTTCGAATGTCCTTGTACATTCAGAGTTTAGAACACTAGTGGATAATGAGAGGGTTTTTTAACTTGGAACATGATTGTGCTAAACTTTCGGGATCTTATTTCAATCCTAAAATAAAAACTTCTTTTCTTTTAAGGGTGAAAGTTTGCACCAAGACAGATGGAACAGTTAATATTCATCCTAAATCGGTTAATGTGGAAGAAACAGAGTTCCATTATAACTGGCTTGTGTACCATTTGAAGATGAGAACTAGCAGTGTATGTGAAGGTTTATATTTGTGTGATTTGTTTTTGTAGCTCTTTAATAATGTTGGCTGAAGGTTCAAAGGGGATGTGAACAGTGCGTTTGTTTGAAGCCTTCCTGCCTTGGGTCATTTCTTTTACATGCCATCAGATTATTATGTTTTTTGTGATACTGGTGGTATTGTTCCACAAATAACTAATATACTAACTTCTGGTTTTCTGGTTGTTTGGGTTTTTTTGGTTGGTTTGTTTTGGGTTTTTTGGTTGGGTTTTTTTTTTTTTAAGGTTCTGTCAATGACAGATGTAACTTTTTTAATTACTTTTTTTTTTGATCCAGTGTAGCACTTTCGAATATGCTGAAAAAAAATTTTTTTTTCCTGTGATTGTTATGGAGTAGTTGGTTTGATTTCACCACTTTGTTTGAAGGACTGTATTTGGGACCATTTTTGCTCCTGTTTAATCTGACTTCATGTAACTTTTCCAACTGAGTTGCTTCAGATATGTCTGGCAAACTTATGAATGACTGAATAATCTTCTGGAATTCTGTTACGAGTTTCATTAAGGGTTACTGATGTCACTTAAGATGTTTTGAAGGGTGGACAATCTTCTCTTCAGGCCTTGGAACAGGCTGCCCAGGGAAGTGGTGGAATCACCATCCCTGGAGGTATTTAAAAGACGTATAGATGAGGTGCTTAGGGACATGGTTTAGTGGGTATGGGGGTGTTGGGTTGACGGTTGGACTCGATGACCTTAGAGGTCTTTTCCAACCTTAATGATTCTATGATTCTATGATTCTCTTCTTGCAGATTTACTTGTATGATTGTACAGAGGTCTCTCCATACTGTCTCTTGTTCTTCGGAGGAGATATATCCATTCAGAAGGATAAAGATCAGGATACCATCGCTGTGGATGAATGGATTGTTTTCCAGTCTCCGGCAAGAATAGCGCACTTAGTTAAGGTGACTATGCTTAATAATAATGTATGTGAAAGGCTTAGTGTAACACTGATTCTTCTTAGAGATTTCTCTATTTGATATTACTGTGTAGCTACTGATTTATCACTATAGGGAGATGATAATGTTTTAAATGTATTCCCAGTAAGCAGTTCAAGTGCACAAAGTAAGCAAAAGAGATCTACTGAAGGTGTGCAGATGAATGCAAGTTAAAACGCGGTAGTAAAAATAACATTCTGAACAGTCTGTATCGCGTGGTAGACTGGGCAGAAGTAAACAGTAACGTACTCCCTAATGTGTGGCCCTAGCAGCAGGCACGCAGACTTTTTTTTGTTTCCGATGTAATAGCTTGACTAATGAGAAGGAGGCTGCGTGCCTGTTGAGGCATCAGGAGCATGGCGGTGATGTTCTTGTTCAGCCGGTGCAGCCTCTGCTGAAAAGTTCATGGGGATATTGAGAAACGGTAGAAGCTTCAGCGAAGAGTCGTAGGGTGCATTTAAAGGATTTATAAACATGTCTTACAGTGAGAGATTTGAAGAGCTTAATTTCTGTAGTTTTCCATAGCGAAAGCTGTAGGATGACTTGATCAGTCCATGAAATGTCCGCATGGATATGGAAACATGAGGATGGGGCTCTTCAGCTAGCAGTAATAAGTTCCAGTGGAAGGAGCAGCTGAATAGAGGTCTGTTTAATATTAGCTCCTAGAAATAATACCTGACTCCTTTGTTTTTAAAACCCAAATATTTTTAATCCTGAAATAGTCAACTAATGGATGTATAGGCTGTTAAAGGCCATCACATCCAGAGATGGTAATCTGTCATAAAAGGTAAAACTGCTAGTTTTTGAGAAGCAGCTTTTGATCCTGAAAATGGCAATGTTGAAATGAATTGATAGGAGAACAGCAGGTGTAAATACTAGGAGAACAGAGGGCCCAAGGGATTGGAACTTACTGTAGTGATGTTGTTGTGTGTAGCTCTAACCGCCTCTTTTCTTTTTTATATTTTTTTTCCTTCATTCCAACAAACTCTTTCCAGAATTTAAGACAAGAGCTTGATGATCTTCTACAAGAAAAAATAGAAAACCCACATCCCGTGGACTGGAATGATATTAAATCCAGGGATACAGCAGTATTGACAGCTATTATAGACTTAATCACAACACAGGAGAATGAAAGTGCCAGAAACTATGCTCCACGATTCCAGAGTGAACGCTATAGTTGACACACTTTCATGTGTATCGATAAAGCCAACATATTCACCTTTTTTGTTTTTGTTTTTTTTAAATAGCATTTATTTAGCTAGAGGAAAAACTTTTTTAGGGTAAGCTGGTAATTCCCTCATACTGAAGAGCAGTTATTTCAAAGTAGTTGGTAATATCTGTATATGCATGGTATTCTGTGTCCAGTGTAGCTTTTTAAATAAGAGAAAATGCAATGCTAGCAATGTTAGTTGATGTAAGGTTCTTGTTCTGCTGTAGCTGTTTTGTTTTTTCTTTGTTACACCCATCAGGTAATAGATATTAAAAAAACCTGCTAAAATACTGCTTAATAATACTTAAACTGTTCTTGCTACTGGTAGAAACATCTCAAAAGACTTCTTTTTTTAATTGGGGGTGGTGACTAATTACACTTACTGTGTTATTCCAGCTGTGCAGCAGTCTTCTCACCAACACTTCCACAGAAGGTAATTATAGCTTAATTAAACTAAACTTGAAAACACTTGTTAAATTTGTGCTGTGGGAGGAAACAATCTTCAGAAATACTCTCTTCTGCCTTTCATCCCATTGAGTTAATCTTTCTTCACTTTCTGTGCCCATTTGTCATCACTACCGACTAAAATTTCAGACTACAGGAAACATGATTAGCCAGAAGTCATGGTGGAATACACTTAAGGCTTCACTGCATTTTAATTTTTCTTTTTTTACAACAGTCCATGTATGGATTATAGTATTACATTAAAAGTCTTTTCTTTAAAGTGTTATTTCATCTGTTCTTAGTTCTTAAATTCTTTGAACGTCATTCTGTTTTGAATGCTTCCAAATATGTAAGAACATTTGAATAACAAGACTTGTTTAGGATTTCGAGTAGGGCAACTTGAGAAATACTGTTCTGATCAAAGCTGTGTCGGGGTGGCAGACCTGCTGGGCAGTGTTCCCCCACTGTGAGCTGAAACTGAGGGTGGGTGTTTAATTAGGCACTGAAAAGTAGTTTACTTGGCCACCCTCTGTTACCTGCACTTTGCTGTTGTAGCCACGGTTATTTCTAGGTTTATCCTTGAGGAATGAAGCTCTTACATTTCCAAGCAAGTGAAATGAGATGCAACCCCTTCTCCCTTCTTGGGGTCTGGTTTGGGTTTTTTGGGTTTTTGTTTTTTTGTGCTTTGCAAAAATGACCACCAGGCTGGGGAGAGGATTTATGAGCCTTATCCTGAAGAAAACAGAACTGGCCAGGTGAAACTATGGGTTTTTTCCGCGCAGAAATAAATCTAACTTAGTGACTAGACCACGCTTTCCATTGGGTTAACAAGGAGTGGAGGATGCCATGCTCATTATTTCTGAAAAAAGAAAGAAAAAAGAAAAAAAAAAAAACCAAGCAGAAGTTCAACCCCTCCCTCCCCCCGATCAGTTTATTATTTTACCCCCAGGTGCTCAGACTGGTGTTTCTAACAGGGTGGGAGGAGGAGGAACATCCAGCCCTGGCCTGGGGGTGGTGGGTGCAGGAGGCAATTTAAGCGGGAAAATAAAAGCCCCCGCGGTTGTGTGGGGAAGAGCGGGGCTGTGAGGGCTGCGGGGACCCACCGGAGGCCGCCGGGACCCGCCCGGAGCTCAGGTAAGCGCGGGAGGCGGCCGGTCCGTCCGCCTGAGGAGGGCGGTGAGCTGCTCTGAGGGCCTCGCCACGACGGGAGTCTGAGGAGGCGGGAGCCCAGGGTGCCAGGGCACCGCTGAAGGTGAGCCCTGGAATCAAAGTAGGGGGGGAAAAAGGAAATTAAATTAGTGATAAAGTGCGTGGAAATGAAATTAGTGTAGTGCTGTACCTCGGGCTTCTGGTCTTGGAAACAGAGGGCGTCGCGTTGGGACAGGTGTGGCTGGTAGAGGAGGGAGCAAGATGGCGCCCGGAGCTGAGGAGCTGCGTTTCTGGGGCCATTGTACCTGGCCGCTCGGAGTTAAGGCAGAGGGGGTGTGCGATGGCAGGGGCAGTTACCACAGCAGAGTGGGGTGGGCTGCTCTGCCTTACAAATTTGTAGGTTCTTGGGGAAGAATTGGCAGTAGAACTGTTANTTTTTTGGGTTTTTGTTTTTTTGTGCTTTGCAAAAATGACCACCAGGCTGGGGAGAGGATTTATGAGCCTTATCCTGAAGAAAACAGAACTGGCCAGGTGAAACTATGGGTTTTTTCCGCGCAGAAATAAATCTAACTTAGTGACTAGACCACGCTTTCCATTGGGTTAACAAGGAGTGGAGGATGCCATGCTCATTATTTCTGAAAAAAGAAAGAAAAAAGAAAAAAAAAAAAACCAAGCAGAAGTTCAACCCCTCCCTCCCCCCGATCAGTTTATTATTTTACCCCCAGGTGCTCAGACTGGTGTTTCTAACAGGGTGGGAGGAGGAGGAACATCCTGCCCTGGCCTGGGGGTGGTGGGTGCAGGAGGCAATTTAAGCGGGAAAATAAAAGCCCCGGCGGTTGTGTGGGGAAGAGCGGGGCTGTGAAGGCTGCGGGGACCCACCGGAGGCCGCCGGGACCCGCCCGGAGCTCAGGTAAGCGCGGGAGGCGGCCGGTCCGTCCGCCTGAGGAGGGCGGTGAGCTGCTCTGAGGGCCTCGCCACGACGGGAGTCTGAGGAGGCGGGAGCCCAGGGTGCCAGGGCACCGCTGAAGGTGAGCCCTGGAATCAAAGTAGGGGGGGAAAAAGGAAATTAAATTAGTGATAAAGTGCGTGGAAATGAAATTAGTGTAGTGCTGTACCTCGGGCTTCTGGTCTTGGAAACAGAGGGCGTCGCGTTGGGACAGGTGTGGCTGGTAGAGGAGGGAGCAAGATGGCGCCCGGAGCTGAGGAGCTGCGTTTCTGGGGCCATTGTACCTGGCCGCTCGGAGTTAAGGCAGAGGGG